>KN833028.1:126767-235213 GCA_000827315.1 Piloderma croceum F 1598 | reverse complement strand
TGGAATCATCCGAACCCACATCCACTAGTGATTTCGTTATTTTCATTTTCGAGCGTTGGCCTATCACCTATGATTAGCATAATCCCTCAAACGGCATCAAAAGTCTGCACCATTAACGTTGGTCAGAATATTACGCGGAGACAGGATATTCATTCATACGACTAGCGCCGTGGTATCATAAGAGACAGACCAAGAACTGACTGAACAAAACTCAGCGAGCCTCGGCGACGATTCTTGTTTAAGTGCACGCTTCAGAAGAGTACTTTATGTCTTGCCTACACTGGCAAAACAGACGTCGATGACTCGTCATGGTATGCATCTAACGTTAAGAAAAGGACAACGTCCACGTACTATTCAGTCCTTCCCTCTGAGGCTGGCAATTCGTGAACCTGTTTGCCCCTGGCTGGTGTCTTGACTTGTAGGTTACACTGTGTTGCTTGGTAATTACAAAACTCTGCGTTTATGGGCCACGGCAGAGTAGGTTATTCAAACTCAAAAACCACATTTAATTTTTCAATATAAAATACTGCAAAATAGAGAAAATCCATAGCTTTCGAACACACCAACAATCAGGGAATTCGACAGATAACTAAGGCTATTACTTCCCGAAACAGCTGACCATTTGCTGGTCAAACACTGCAGTAGGTTGGATACCAAGCCGTCAAGACAAAGGAGGTTAAATAATTGTTTCTGCCGTCAAGAGAACCAGAGTCCACGAACTTGCCATCGGGCGAGAATGCAGTGTCCACAGCCACGTTCGTATGTCCACGCATTGTTAGGTTTGGCGGTGGGTTGGGTGGTGTAGGTTGTAGGCGGACCCACCGGTGTGAAGAAGGGCCGGACATCACTGCGGTAGTTTCAATTACATGTGAGAGGGGGTATCACATATGGTTCTGGCGGTTGGCCTGCTTTTAGGATCTTTCACCCAACATCTTTCAGCAAGCTTCCAAACCACGTCCGATAGTTGCGGAGCACTGTCGTCATCTGGCCGTTCTGGTCTGACATTTCGGCACACCACTAGTTCGAAGAAACTCGCATGTATGATATGAGCCAGCGGATCCACATCCACAAAGACCTGTCCGTTCATCGGTTCACGTTCAACGTTTGGAACACGATGAAGCCCGGGCTTACCTCGTATAATCGTCCCAAACGCGTAAATATCGCAATATGTTTTCAATGATCCTCCCTGCAGTAGCTCGGGTGCCATCCAGTTGAGGCTGCCCGCGATGCCTGCCACTGTATGGCTCGTAACATCGATTTTCACACAGGAAAAGCCAAAATCGCAGAGGATAGCATTTGGGCTGTCATCGATGAGGGCATTGATACCATTTTCTATTACGAGCACCTTGAGTGCACTTCCCCTTGAATACTTTGCCACTGATAAATACCACAAACCCCGACCCTATCTCAGGTCCAAACTCCACCTCATACGATGTGATCATCCAAGTCTCCAATTCTACCTGACATTCGCCACATGTCGTGAGGTATTGGAGGAGATATTGGAGGATGAGTGTGAAGAATTGTCGCTCTCCATTTACTCCCACAGGTCGGGCAAAACATGTGCTCAACCTGCTTGTTAGCAAAGAGGTAGGATCTAAGATCACCGTAGCCCGTGTAGAGTTTAACGTCCTCTCGTTTGGGGTAAACTACAAGTCTACCATTGCGCATACAGACAGAGCAGTTGCAGCAGGTCACTTCGTGGTCCTTCAGGGACGAAATTCAGACCTCAAATTTAACGGCGCCACAGTGGCAGTTTGCACGGTAAGGCATGAGTTCGGGGGTGATCCCATTGAAAGATATGGTTCATGTTTCAATCTGGTTTCAATCGAGAAGTTAGCTTTGAAGCCATGGTTGGCATCTGGTTCCCACGCTTACTTACTGTAGTCATTGTCGTTGGGTGCTCGCGTTGTGGACTATGGCTTCCTCATCTGAAACGTCGTGCTACACAGTTGTATTCGAGGATTCGTCAGAGTCTCCGTCCACTCAGGAGCTCAGGGCTTCCTTAGAAAAAGGTTCTGATGAAGTTAAGATTGACACGTTGCGTAGAATAATCATCGCGACCAGCAATGGAAACCCCCAGGTGTGCTTCATTGTTACCGCATTGTGATGAAATGCTGACCGTCGAAATGCAATTAGCCAACCCTGCTGATGCCAATCATACAATATGTGTTGCCGTCAAAAAACAAGCAGCTGAAGAAACTCTTACATTTTTACTGGGAAGTGTGTCCGAAGTACGACGACAATGGGAAACTTAAGCAGGAGATGATATTGGTGGTGTACGTATCTAATTTATCCAATTACCATGACTCTCTGCTGATCGCACATATAGTAACGCGATACGAAATGATCTTGTAAGTGTTATATGTAATTGTATTCGTCTTCCTCTAACCTTCTGATGATTATCTCCAGCAACATCCAAACGAATATATCCGCGGCGCAACCCTCCGTTTCCTCCAAAAAATCTCCAAAGACGCCGAACTCCTCGAACCGTTGGTCCCAATCTGCCGCTCCTGCCTAGAACATCGTCACTCCTACGTCCGCAAAAACGCCGTCTTCGCGGTATACGCCATCTACCGCGAATTCGAAAATCTCATACCCGATGCGCCAGAACTCTTGCAGACCTTCTTGGCGGCGGAGTCGGACGCGACTTGCAAGAGGAACGCATTCGTGTTTTTGGCGCACTGTGCGATGCCGAAGGCGGTAGAGTGGATATTGAGCATTTATGAGCAGATTTCGGGGTTGGATGAGTTATTGCAGATGAGTGTGATCGAGGTCATACGGCTGGACTGTAAAAACGACTCTGCGCATCGGGTGAGTGCCATGGAGACAATGAATCGGTGTTGTATGCTGAACCCGCCCACCAGGCTCGGTATATCCGGTGTATTTTCGAGCTTTTGAACGCCTCGTCGCATGCCGTCAAATATGAAGCTGCTACCACCCTGACGACTTTGACGCAAAACCCGGCGGCTGTGAAAGGTGAGTTCTTCGTTGCATATGGATCCGTCGTTCCTGACCTACCCTTCTTTTCAGCTGCCGCATCTTGTTTCATAAACCTCGTCATCAAGGAATCTGACAACAATGTCAAACTCATCGTTCTCGACCGTCTGGATACCCTCCGATCGAAGCACGGGCATATTCTCGACGGCCTCATCATGGACGTTCTCCAAGTGCTTTCAAGGTCAGTTTTCGTGCTCGACCGCTCTCCTTTACTGACGGTGACCATGTAATACAGTGCTGATATGGAAGTTCGGCGGAAGGCAATGAGCATCGTCCTGAGCATGACGTCTAGTCGGAATGTCGAGGAGGTTGCCATTTTCCTCAAGAAGCAGTTGCAGAAGACGCAAGAAGCAGATTACGACAAGGTATCATTTCTCAGTACTTGGTGGTTTGCTTGTTCTATTAACTAATCATGTGGATCCAGGTCTCGGAATACAGGCAGCTCCTGATTCAATCCATCCATGTTACTGCCATCAAATTCTCAGAAGTTGCTGCCAGCGTCGTCCACGCATTGATGGAGTTCCTCGGAGACTCGAACAACCCTTCGGCTCTGGATGTCGTCGCATTTGTTCGGTAAGTCTTGCGTCTCAGGATGTTTCATGCATTCATCACTGACTTCCCATGCTTGGCCAACAGCGAAGTCGTCGAAAAGTTCCCTCATCTCCGTCAAACCATCTGTGAGAGGCTTATCCAAACCCTCGGCGAGGTCAAATCGGGCAAAGTTTTCCGCGGGGTGCTCTGGATCCTGGGCGAGTACGTCGAAAGCGTCTCAGATATCCAGAACACGTTGCAAGAGATCAGAAAAGTGCTGGGCGAGATCCCGATATTGGCGTCTGAGCAGCGGTTGTTGGATGAGGCTAATGGGGGCGAGGAGCCAGATGGAGATGCGAGTGGGAAGAAGGACGAGAAGCCGAAGGACGGAGGAGGGAAGCCGAGGGTGCTTGCGGATGGGACGTATGCCACCGAGTCTGCGTATACGAGCACGACGACTGCAAGGTTGGAGGCTGTGAAGGCGGCTGCGAAACCCCCTTTGAGAAGTATGTTCCCGTCGTTTTTTGGAGTTATTGTATAGTTATTGACGTTCGTATCTCTCCGTTAGCGCTTATTCTGGGAGGTGACTTTTTTACGGGTGCCGTCCTTGCCACAGCGTTGGCTAAATTAGTCCTACGCTTTGATGAGCTGACGAGCGATAGCACTGCGTCGAATATACTTCGTGCCGAGGTATGTCTCTTTGTGCTGCGTGCTTGCAAGCTGGGCGATGCTGACCACAATTTACATACTAGGCAATGTTGATCATGACCTCCATCATTCGCGTAGGACAATCCAAGTTCGTCGCGGTACCGATTGACGAGGACTCGCATGAGCGTATCCTCAACTGCATACAAACACTCAGCGAACTGGAGGCAACACCCGCTGTTCATGAAATTTTCTTGAAGGACACCAAGGCTGCGTACACCAAGATGCTTGGTGCTCAGGAGGTCAATTTTTTTAATTCGTTTGTAGCTATGGTCGTTGCTGATACTCTCCAATTAGGCGAAAGCGGCAGAACGGAAGGATGCAGAAAGCACAAAGGCTGTGATTGTGCAGGTTGATGATCTACTGACTTTCCGACAGTTCTCGAAGAAGTCGGCGGACGATGCCATTGATGTATGTGATGTTTACAAATTCAGAGGACTCGGGGGATGAAGGTACTTATGGATTCCTTCCACAGTATGACGAGGACGTCGGAAGGGCGACCGGGAGTACTGAGATCCGTGAAGATTTCATATCCAATCTTAGTCGTATTTCGCAGCTCACCGGTAATTATCTGCTTTTATATTCTATGTTATATGATCTGATATGAGTTCGTAGGTTTCTCCGACCCGATATACGCGGAGGCGTATGTCAAGATGCACGGATTCGACATTATGCTCGGTGAGCCGAGCGAGGGCAACACTTGTTACGATCTGACCTCTATTCGCAGACGTTCTACTCGTCAACCAAACTTCTAACACGCTCCAGAATCTATGTTTGGACTTTGCGACATTGGGCGATCTTAAACTCGTTGAGCGTCCTGGAGTGTATACCATCGCTCCCCACGGGTTCCAGAGCATAAAAGCGACGATCAAGGTCCTCCCTTTTCCCGATAGTTTCTTCTGGACACTGATCAGCCTATTTGCATAGGTCTCTTCGACAGAAACAGGCGTCATATTTGGCAGTATCTTGTGGGAAGGACCTGCGATGTCAGAGGCTTGTGTCATATTGAACGACATTCACATTGACATCATGGACTATATCAAACCTGCATACTGCAACGAAGCTCAGGTAAGTACTTTCTTACATCCATCATATAGAATTTTCTCATTATAGATGCTTAGTTCCGGAGTATGTGGACCGAGTTCGAATGGGAGAACCGGGTGAACGTTACCACGTCCGTCTCGTAAGTCTCATCTAATATATGATCTGTTTCGTATTTCTAATTTTACGCAGCGAACCTCGAGACTACCTGAAGCATGTCATGAAGTCAACTAATATGTCTTGCCTCACACCAGAGGGTGCCATGTCGGGTGACTGCGACTTTTTGTCCGCGAATATGTATGCTCGCAGCCTATTTGGTAAACATAGAAGTTCTTCCGTGCCTTTCTGGTGTGCTGATCCGTTTCCTTTCTCCAACAGGTGAAGATGCTTTGGCCAATCTTAGTATTGAAAAGACCGAGGCAGGTAACATCACAGGCCATGTCCGCATTCGGAGCAAAACGCAAGGCATAGCCCTTTCATTGGGTGATCGTATCACTATGGGTGAGATTTACATACGTTTGATTATATTGCTGCTCGCTAACACAGGCTGAGTAGCTCAAAAGGACAATAAGCCGTTGGTCTAAATGGACGGATATGATGTTGGGTTTAGTTTACAGACTCGTATATGGATACGATGCATACTATACTGCAATGTTTGACCAATGATTTAGAGATGCTATGAACTCTTCGCGCGTGTGCTGCTTGGAGCCTCGGCCAGATGAAACTTCACAACCTCTCAACCATGGTCAACAGTGCATCACGGAGGTCACTTGAACATTGGCAAAAGCACAATGGCAGGCAGAAGTAGCAACACTCATGTGGGGGGTTTACAGACCCCCAGGCAAAGCAGTTATTTACCGTACTTGATTTTTTCCATGGCGTGACTGTGGTCCGACGCGGCCACTAAGTCTGATTCAAATCTGAGTTTATGCTCGACAGAGTTACCAAATTCGGTGAGGCGAGTTCCGTGGTTGCCATTTGAAGCACTAACGCGGCCTGATTTGGCAATGCTTATGCTCAGCGCCAGCATTAGCACCGACGGTCATATAATTCAGCTGGTAACATATAAGTGTACAGTCATAATAGGCACATTATGCGGTAATTATATAAATGAAGTACCAGTAATAAACCTCAAGATACAGAATAATAATTTCATCAATGAATAGGAAAACTCTGCCGCTTCCAATATCATGCATTTATTGACCTCACGCTATATAGCGTGGTGCCGACGTACTACACCATTTCGGCCATAAATTCACAAAGTCTGGAATTTTGGTGCCAATATAGTTGATACATTTTCTTTCGAGTCGTTTTCTGGCCATGACTGAACTGAAGGTCTAAATGGTGCTGTACATGCAGCACATTTTAATCTAGAGGAGGCGGTTCGCACCCAGCTTCCCATTTGTATCGGGCGCCAGGATGATCATCCCTGAACTTCTCCTGGCCCAGACCGTAAATACCTTCACGCGCATAAATTCCTTGTCCGTCTGATCGGGTGGGATAATCCTTCCAATGCACGCCACTTGTTTAGCAAAAGTAAGCACAGCAAGCCATCAAATCGGACCATTGGCAACGAACCGTCTTTGGAGTTCCGGCACTAGGAGCTCTACAATATCTACGAAAGTCCCCGGGTACAGAGCATACGAAAGATCTTGTTAAAACTTTGTCAAGCAGAATGATAAGGCAAATTGTTGTTGGGCACGCACTGAAGCCATCGACATCAGCTTCATCAACCCAACGTTGCATTGCATCCGCGACAGTGGTGGGTGACCCGACAACCTAATTATCAATCAGTTCCTTAAAAGAACCAACAGAGAAAATAACACACTGTAGGACCAAGACCCTCCAACTTGAAGTGATCCGTAAACGTTTTCCTATTCCAAGGACGTTTCTCGTCTGAATAGAGCCTGCCATAGAAATATAAGCACGATCATTTAGAGCTAAATAATAAAATAATCCTATGACGGACGCAGCGTAGCCTTTGACCATATTCTTGATCGCCGGAATATCTACCTCCCTCAAGTCTTTATCTTCGTCGTAGACAGATAGGTCTTCACCGAGCCATCTGAAAAAAAACAATTGTAAATCATGCAAGAACTGATGGAGAACAAATCATCTTACCCTCCAAACAGAACAGCAGCTCCCTCGTTAGAAGCGTAACTGCGGAGCTCGGACTCTTTTTTTTGAGCTTCCCCATCGGTGGCAGCTACGATCACGAGAAGTTTTACAAGCAATTTGATGGATTGAGGATCTCTGCCAGCCTTTGACGCAGCGGCGCGGAGGTTATCTACATGGGCCCGTACCTATCACCATATAGCATTCACCACCATGTCAGGAACGAAGTTGGGAAAATGACGAACGAGCATCGAACCTTCTTAGGAGTCGGGCCAGTGACAAAGACGGCCTCGGCATGCTTGCCGGCAAACTCTACGCCTGCTGTACTTGTCCCTGCCTGATAGATAAGCGGAGAGCCTTGGGGACTTGGTTCCACAAGATTTGGGCCCTCTGTTTTGTAGTATTTACCGCAATGGTTTATTTTACGGACACGAGTAGGGTCAGCGTAGAGGTCTCGTTCGCGGTCCAAGACGACAGCATCAGTACGCCATGAGGACTCCCAGAGCTTATATAGAACGCTGTAATTCAAGCACAGAGGTGAGGCGCCGAGTTATGATAACACGAAAGACCGACTGACGTGACATATTCCTCAGCCCGTTGGTAGCGTTCATCGTGTTCTGTTTGTTGCTCGAAGCCAAAATTCTTCGCTGCCGACGTCAGAAATCTTGACATGATATACAGCAGGTCGTCAATATATATCATACAGCAAGAAGTGTGTGTCATACCCAGTGACAACATTGAAGGCGATACGACCCTTTGTTAAATGGTCAAGGGTCGAAAATCGGCGAGCAAGACTGTATGGCGCTTCGTAGGATACGGAAGCGGTAACTCCGAAGGCGAGATTCTTGGTCCTACAATTTCAAGAGGCATCAGCTAGGTTATACCAGAATAAATGTACCCCCAACAAACACAGCGGCGCATGCAGAGATCACGAGGAGGGGGTCATCAATCCCAAATTGTGCACCAGTGCGTAACGCTCCATTGAAGTTCTTGCCGAAAACCTTTAACAGAATGCCCGTCAGATGTGATAAAAGCGTCCAGGTAAATCTATTTGTACATCGTAGGGTCCGAGCACATCTGCGATACTAAGTTATTACTCAAAAGTCAGCATCCACCAAAAGGGTAAAGAGTAGGTACGCACAACATGCCATTGAATTTGCCCCTTTCAAGTAACCTAGGTGGTCAAATGAGCATCTAGCGTCTTCTGAATGACGTCACCAGACTGACTTCGAGACTTCGGTCCAATTGCTGTGAATCAAAGTCAGAAAATTTCAGTACGTAGCTCCTGGTACTACTCACTCAATATCATGGTATCTAGCACTTCTGTCGTCGGCATGTTTCCATAGTCCAGGTGCCATATGGCCCGCGCAGCTCATGTTGAACGCGTTGAGAATCCACCGTTTCTTCGACTGAGGGACAGCAGCACCTGCCGGAGTCGAGTCTTCATTCTCAAATGTGTCACGGTAAGTCTGCATGGCGGTCTTCTCAGTGGACTATTTCCAGAGCTCCTCGGCTTTCACAATTTGAACGATCGAAATAGAGTTTAACCACAAGGCGTAATTCGCAATTTGAGTGACGCGATGATGGTGAAAGTGTTTATAAATATGAATAATGACTCTTATCGCATCTATTTGTGTTGAAACCCGGATAGTTGATATTGGCGAACGTGGATCGCGAATCATAACTGGCAGACGGACCGATCTGCGTCATTATCGCCGAAAGTACGAATTACCAACCTTCCGCCACTTAATTCGCCTCTCCGCAATCGATCCAGCGCATCCTTCAAAGAATCTAGTTAATATTTATTTTGGGATTGAAAAGGTACCCACATTGATAGCACCTAAACCACCGCTATGGACTTCGACGTCGGGAAGAACCAACTTTTTTTCGATTAAAAGCTCCTCGATGACTCGCATTAATCCTGCACCAACGCTTGGATTGCTGTGAAATGTCTTGATAGGCTAGAATGAGCTGTCAATTCGTCGCATCATCAACCGTGTGGCACAAGATTACTCGCCACACTACAGAGCTGAACATTATTTGGAACCTCTTGTGGGAGTCCAGTAAGTCCGACGATGTATGTTTGCCGAGTGGCGTCGAGTGACTCAATGGCGTATTTAGCCGTAGTTTTCCCCACACAGTCAATGGCATATCGAAGCGACCCGTTTGTCAGTCTCCGAATTTCAGCCACTGCAGCCTCTGGAGAGGCACGATCTATGATACGCTCTGAGAAGGATCGTCAGCGGAAAAGATCTAGGAAGGAAGGATAAACTCACCGACACCGATGGTCATCAACCGTTGGCCATGTCTATTGTGATCTGCCACAGCAATGACACGCATGCCGGCTGCCTTTGCAAACTGGGCGGCAAAAGAGCCAGTTACCGAAGAAGCTTATGGAAATTTTCATTAAGATTGGATGTTACGAGCTTGAAACGAGACTCACCGCCCCAAATCAATAGCCATTCGCCTTGGTGGTGCCGTTGGCATACCGGTGCCATTTCCAAAGTCGAAGATGCGAAAGTAATGGCTGACATGGCAGCTGTCGTGCGATCGAATGTTTCTTGAAATTTACCAATAAGCTTTCAATGGAAAATAGCGCAGAGCACAACGACTCGAACCGTCGGGATTTGAACCGTGCCTTCTTGGAGATTTCCTCATCCATTCCTTGTTCTCGCCATCTGCGCCTATGGCCAGTTCTCGAGGAGAAAATCCGTGGATTTTAATGCCAAATGACGACCCAAGAGCGAGAGCGGCTGTGACGACTCCGACGCCTGTGTAAGGGCCATAAGATTGAGCAGTCGTCAAGGATATGATGCAAACATACTAATGGCAGATGCTTGCTCGAACGTTAATGTTGGTGGAATGATTCCAAGACAGTGGTCCAGGGTTACCGCATAAGACTGGAAAGCTGATGTGCGATAATCACGATATTGAGTCGATGGTCCGAAAACTTTATCACCTTTCTTGAGCCGTTTGACGGCGGGTCCGACATCTACGATAACTCCTGCTAAATCACGTCCATTGACAGCGGGAAGAGTTGGAATAGCGAAGCCGAAGTCCACGCTTTTCCAGTCTATTGGATTCAAGCCTATGGCTTCGATGCGGATAAGAACCTCATTTGGGCTTTCAATAAGTGGAAGTGGCCAGTCATCTACGAGTTCGTACCGCTGCTTGGGACCACGCAAAATTAAGGCGCGCTGCGTTTTGCGTGGGACGTCAGGCAGTGCGAGTTGTGATGGCATGATTGACGATTAGACGCAAATTAGACGTTGCAAATAGCCGCGATAGCCACTTCGAAATATTAGTAGCACGCCATATATGCGAGGAATGAGAGCCAGTGAAAACCCATGCCCCTGGAGTCAGATCCACGTCTCGTAATGCGCACGAATCGCGACGAATTAAAGATAGCACACAATCATTTCCATGGATAAAAGTGATCCCTGGAGCGTTCGCAAACGAACCGGGATATCTGAAACAACGTGGACCGCAAAATTTGCATAGCACGACATAGGACAATTCACGCAATCTGTCGCCTATGGCAAATCGATTTTCTTGTTGGCTCATCGGCGGAGGTCCGTATCGCAAAAACAAGATTACCGTAGGGTACAGTTGAGGTACGGCGGGCATCTCTATAGATAGGCGACTGAAATATTACGCCTTCGATCGAAGGGATGGTGCAGGAGTTGTGAGCGATGGTGGTGAGGAGATCGGCATTCGGCAACCGCCGGACCAAGCGGCCGATTGAATTAACTTTGTGAATCGCCACTCAGGCTACTGGCATACACAAGTTAAATACCAACTCACCATGAGAACTCCATTAATATCGCCCTCCCGTCGGTATTCTACGTTCTATCATCGTGACCGAAGCTCCGGTGTTTCTTGTCGGGGATGCTATTCAATCGCGCCGACGATGGAGTCGACATTGTCGTCCAACCGCCGCTTCCACAAGTTGTCGGATACATCGTTGTCGTCGTTATCGGATTGTTCATAGCTACTGGTACGAGTTTATTCTGTTGCTATGACCGGTTACCTTTTCGCGTCGATTGACAGTAATTCAGTGATGATATTCGTGACTAAGTTACTCAAAGCAACCGTCAACGAAGACAACTCCAAGACAGAAATGTACGGACGCTGCTTCTGGTAGTTTCATTGGCTGTGAAATATGAGTCTAAGCTTTCCTTTCCTTTAGGTTTATCACGGCCAATCGTTCTGTTCGCACTGGCTTGACGGCTTCGGCTGTGATTTCTGTACGCTAGGAATGATGTCTTTCAAGGCGTCAAGCATACTGACCAGATCTTTTTATTTAGTCATGGCTCTGGAGCACTGCCATGCTCGGAGCTGCACTTGTTGGTTATTCGAATGGCATATCAGGTCCCTACTGTGCGTACCGTTTGGCCCCCAAGTACAGCCTATTTCTAACACACACGACAGGGTTTGCTGCTGGATGCAGTCCGATGATCGTGTTTTTCTCATTTCTCGGAGTATCGTGTAAAATGAAGATTCCACAAGCGCATACGCTCCTGGAGATTATCAGGATTAGATACGGTGAATAGATCTGTCTACTTCACGGAGTTTAGAAGCTAAATTCAGCAATGTTTAGGCACAGTAGCTCATTTCGTATGGATGTTTCTCTGTCTCATCAACAACTTGTTTGCCGTCGCCAACATGTTACTTGGGGCTTCAGCTGCCATCACCGCAATGTAAGACATATTATTAGTTTCTAAACAAATGACCAGTGACGGAATAAATCCGTACAGGACTGGTATGCACATTATAGCCGCCACCTTTCTTTTACCGGTCGGCGTTGTACTGTATACATTTGTTGGAGGAATAAAGGCAACGTAGGAAGAATTTCACTTCTTACAGCGAGATGCTCATCAACGACCCTAGTTTTCTCACCGATTATATACACACATTTATCATCCTCGTCATCTGCATCTTCTTCACTATTAAGCCCTTTACGATTCCTGAAATCGGTTCCCTCAGCAACTTGTACGATCTGGTAGCCGCAGCGGGAGCTCGAAACCCCGTTCCTGGTAACCACAATGGTACCTACCTGACCATGACATCGAAAGGGGTATGTGTGACGGATCACTCGTGAAGGTTACCGACGTTGGCTAATACATCGCGCTTTCTCAGGGCATCCTGTTTGGTATTATCCACATCTGTTGCAACTTCGGGCTCGTGATTGTGTGTATACTCTGATTGCTCGTCTCGAATGCTGTGGTGATAGTTTAACGTTTCAACTCCAGATGGACACTGGCTACTTTGTAAAGGCATTTGCAGCTTCACCTAAAGCCGTAGTTCCTGGTTACGTCATTGGAGGTGTTGCGTACTTTGCCATTCCGTGGGGCCTTGGGACGTTGATGAGCTCCGTGGCGCTGGGGCTAGAGAACAACCCTATATTTCCGACCTTTCCTAGGGTAAGCGGTCGTCTCCCTCATCGACGGTCATCCAAAATATTAAGTGATATGGCAGCGAATGACAAGTACCGAGGTCAACAACGGATTGGTCCTTCCTTATGCTGCCATGGCGATTGCAGGCAAAGGTGGTGCCGCAGCTGTACTGCTAATAACCTTCATGGCAGTCACATCCACACTTTCCGCGCAGGTCATCGCTGTGAGTTCCATCATCAGCTTCGACATATACCGGACATACATCAAGACAGACGCGACAGACGCCGATGTCATTCGCTGGAGCCATTACGGTGTTGTCATCTTTGGAGTCATCGCCGCTGCCTTCAGCACGTTGTTGCACTATGTTGGTATCAATCTAGGCTGGACACTCTACATGCTCGGTTTGTATTTCTCCAAACGCTCCGTGACAGGTCGCTGATGAGGAATATCAGGTGTCCTTACATGTCCTGGAATCTTCCCCACAGTATTTTCGATCCTATGGAGCCGACAGAGCAAGGCCGCCGCAATTATCTCGCCTCTCCTGGGCATGGCAACTGGCGTGGCGGTATGGCTTGGTAGCGCTCACGCCCTATACGGTGAAGTCACAATCACGACGACCGGAAACGTTCTTCCGTGTGTGTACGGAACCGTCGCATCAGCCTTCTCTCCACTGCCTTACTCTTTGATAATCACTCTCATCAAGCCGCAAAATTTTGACTGGGCCGATTTCAGCAAAACCAAGCTGTCTTTTGATGAGGATAACAACAGCAGCATCACAGACATCAAGAAAAACAGCACCTTTGAGGGCGAGGTCAACAATCCCCTTGACCCACGATATAAACCATTCATGAAACATTGGGCCAATATCGCTGCATTTTGGAGTTCAGCTACCTTCTTGGGCCATTGGGTCCTGTGGCCGTTACCTATCTATGCTTCTCGTTATGTCTTCAGCAAACCAGTGAGTTCCCCATCCTTCACGTGTTCGAGCACTCAAACATGAACTAAATATCCCCTGTAGTTCTTCTCTACCTGGCTAGTTGTCGCCATCATCTGGTTGTGGTGTACTTTCCTTGTCGCCGCCTTCTTCCCAATTATCGACGGCCGCCAGCAGCTCTATACCATCTTTAACTCTGTACGTTATGGGAGGAACAGCCATTCCGGCGAGGTCGACGAGACCGCTCGGAGCTCTTTCGAGCCCACGAAGAACGATGAACCTTATGTTGTTAAGGAATAGATAGGAGATAAACGTAAATAGAGGATATTATTTAAGCTATTCCGTACGCCTCTCCAATTTCAAAATTGTACCATTCACTCTGCGTTCGACTTCGCTCACCAGGTAAACCGGTTGGCTGGAAAAAAAATTACTTGGACGGAATATTGACGACGTCGCGCAATGCAAAGGTAAAATAAAACAAAATAAATACAAAAGACGCACCTAGATGGCCTACATCGCCACATTTTGTTTCGCACAAAATGACGAAATGAGTCTACATATATCTATGGGGTTTTGCAGCGGCCAAAACAAGGACAAAAGGTGACAAAGCTTGCATTTGACCAATATCACATCCTGTACTTACTTTATCTCATTTTATGATTTTATCAAACTTTAGCAGAATGTGGTATGGAACTTATAAAGTGTTGGTTAACGTCATGTGCAGGCGCTAAACGCGAACTTAACTCTGCGAACACTTGACCGTGGCTAATGTATAAACCAGAATCTAGGGAGTTCGCAAAGCTGATAGCATAACGGTGACTGGCTTACGACATTGCATTTGTCAATAATAGCAGTAATTTCGTGTCACAAGAGCCAGATATGTTATGTCCGATATTTCTACGGAGAACCAAAAGATAGAGAAATCATTGCTGGATTATTCGGTACTACATCAGTACTGAACTTGAACCTGAAGGCCGCGATAGTCAAAGTAGTTTGGCTCGTTGATACTCTCAATGGTCTCTCTGTGGTTGTAGGCCCTGATTCGGGCTTTCACCCATTCTACAAAGGATAAGGTGTCCATGAATAACCTGCTCGAGACAGTTCGAGATCTGGAGACTTACCTTCACCTCGAACAGGATCCTCATTTGAAGATTTCTCCTGTTCTCGGATACATCCGATGCGCCTGAGAAGCGGGCTTGGACAAGGTAAAATCTCGACATCATCTGCAAGGCGCAGAAAATAGAGCAAAGCCAAGCGATCAAATTGATCTTGATCTGGCGGAGGACGCTGCACGGCATGAACGGTCGATTTGAGGTATCCATTAGTCAGCATCGCCAAAGTGTCTCCGACCTGCAGGATATCAGTCACGAGTATACTTATAGCATGTATAATACTGACATTGACCGTAATCCCATCGGGGATGGATTTGACGTGCTTCCACTCTCCAGAAGGTGTGCGGATCTGCAAGCCCGAGACCGTCTGGGTCTGAGAGAATACGAGAGTCAGGGCGCCGAAGTCGGTGTCTACACACATTCTGTTAGTGGTTGCGATCTTAAAGCAAAGTTACTTAGACGACCTACGCCCTGGGCGGAATTTTCCATCGATCGCCTTCCATTGTTCATCCGTACGGGTATGATACAATTTCTAAAAATATACGAGGCTCGTCAGCATTAACAGAAGCGAAACATTTGAATAGTTCGCATACGTAGCAGAGATAGTCACCACTTGATTTGTCGTATTCGTGCCTCTCAACGAAGTACTGCTCCGGGAGTTCCAGCAGAATTGCGATAAGCACAAGCAATTTCTTCAACACCAGATCCCATAACCTTTTCTGAAATGAGGCTATCTCAAACTGGAAAGGGACCATAAAAGAGTGAAGGGGAAAATGACATCCGGAATCGGTGAATTTGGCAATGTTCAGCTGCGTGTACAATAGTCAGGTCTTCGAAAGTGGGACAAGGTGGGTGAAAAAATGCACCGATTCGTGATTTTCCTTGACGTCTGTGTCAGCGATGAAACGAACAGGTTCGCGATATCCCATATAACTGTCCCTTGCAATTGAGATTTTTGAATGTTGCACCTGGCCGTTAAAAAGGACTGACCTGCCCTCCGCAAAGTTGCATGGATGCTGGCGTTTGTCTTCCAGCGGAGTCTTATAAAATGCCTGACCAATAGATAGCTGCCTATTCACTTCGTCGTCGGTGATACCGTGTCCAGTGACCATCCAAAAGCCTGTGTTGTGGGCGGCATCTCTGAGCTGGTCCACCAGGCGAGCTCGGTCCTCGGCAGAGCGATCAAAGGTACTGAGATCTATGACGACCAATGGAGCATAATCCAGACTGTGCTTGGTTGGCGGGGGTGGTATGTAAGGAGGAAGATCAACGACAGACATTGCAAAAATCCAGGTGGTCGGAGTCTTCTGACTATTCTCTTAGGCGAGAGCCCCGAGAATGTATCAAAGATCGAAATTTCGACAACCATTGCCAATGGTTCAAAGTAGCTCCTATATAGGGCTTTAACATGCCGCTGTTCCGATGACTGGCGCTATCCTGCAAGCATTACGACCCGTACAAGGTTACAAGCCTCATAGCCACGAAAGAACTGCGTTTAAAAATCGCCGGAATTCTAATTGATCCGTATATTCCGATGGGTGCCGGATCCAGTCGAAACCAAGGAATGAAGTGGGGTAGATAATTATGCTAACGGGGACCAGCATGATAGGTTTACGGTCCTTAGAAAAATACTTAATTTGGACTTGACGCGCTTATTGCCGGATAAGTACAAATAAGTACAAAATAAGGCAAATTCATCCGAGGACATACTATAGCTTATGCCAAGTCATTTTGGCTTAATTTGCCACTTAAATCGCCTTAAATCGCACTTAAGATCAAGTGCACTAAGCCAATAAGTCAGCAAAGGCAAATAAGTTTTTTTCTGATTTTCCTGATGTACGGCGCGCTGAGCCGGCTGCTTGGACCTGATTAGGCAATAGCAGGCGCGATGATAGCAACCGCTGCTCCTCCATCACCAGCTCTGAGCATCCTCACTGCAGGATCTACATCACCGACAACTGTCACATTCTCTTTTCACGTCGCGTCGACAGCCATCTCGTGACTTCGTTGATCAAGGCTATAGTTGAGGTTACATCCCAGTGCGGATGAAATGACCTCTCAAAATGGCCTCATGTCAACGGATGCTCCAAAATTTTCTACCACGTACGATCCTGGCTGCGGACAATTTGCCCCCGGACAAAGGTCCGATCAGACGGACCCGCTACGACTTTTGTTTTATCTGTTAATCAACATCATATTCATTCCTACGTATACATGGCACATATAGATGTCGTCATACTCCCAAATATCTGCCTCACGTCGCGTCAAGTTGACAGCGGCCGTCTGTAGGCAGGTCACATCCGGAATGCGGACGATAACAGCAGAATTTTGCTCAAACCGAACCCAAGGTACGGATGTGGATCAAAATCTTGAGGACGAAAAGACCCAAAATTGCCTATTTAGAATCGAAACTCTGGGCAAATATGCATGGGGCCTCCTTCCACCATCTCAGATCCTCTCCCTCTCCTTTCCTCCCTGCCTTCCTTTCTTATGTTTGCATGCGAGTCCGTATTACGTCTGCTGCAGTACTGTTGTCAATATTACACTCGACATTTTGTCCTGTCGAATTAAGTCCGTGTTATGTACGGCAAAGTCATTTGTCTACTTTACTGCCGTTCTGTGGTCTCACCATATCCCTGTATTTATTTCCTGTAGCCATTACGCGTGCCCACCCAGTTCTGTTGAATGCGAGCCACGGTATTATGTATTCTTTCTGTATAGTAACTCTTAGCAATATATCTTGTTTACACTCCTTATTGGTATCTACTGAATCAATAAGAATGGAGTATATTTAGAGCAGGAAAAGTCCCTAGACCGCGAAAAATTTGAAATGTATCTAAGGCCAAATGGTGCCCGCTCCACAAATCCTTTAGGGAAAAACGTCATTTACATTTCGCGAAGAACACAACTAGCACCCGCAATCTGTGCTTTCAACTAAAATATAATATATATATTATGGCTGCTCGTCGTCTCCTTGCTATCCTGGTACCTTCTGGACTCAACCAATCTCTACGCGTGTCCACTCTGCGGCCGTCCTCGACCGGAGCATTTTGCATTGTTTTGCTACGCTCATTCCAATTCACATGCCGGAGCTAATTGGCGAGCAATTTCTCGTAGATATAAGGAAGTCTTTTTAGCGAAATTTCCGACTCTAGATATACTCCAATGAAATCATATCTACTAGCCAACGGGACCTGATATCTGTAACATCATTAGTAGCCTCCAGGATGTCTTCGATACCCTTCGAAGCCCTGCCCCAGCAACCAACTAGGATACATCAGCCTGACGGGCCTGATGAGCATTGCTCTATTTCATGTGTGCGAGAGAAGGGTTGCCTCAGATATCGGTTGGCAACCGAGCCTGACGAGGGTTGCTGAACCCTTAAATTACCATCTAATCTCATGCCTTGGCTGCGGCGATAACACAACGGAGCGCCACCAATATTTACGCGAGATTATACCCGGCCTCGTAGGTAAACAAGCTCTCATTATCAACTGAATTTGAGTCTCGGACGAATTCGAGCGATTACTGCATTGCCAAAATATCGGACCGCCACGACGTGCTACCATCTGAAGGCTTTGGTGGAGCAAGCGGGTATTTCCCCAATTTCAAGTATGTAGCAGCTTAAAAATGGGAACAATATTCTATTTGCCACTCGCAGGGTGAATGGAACTTAACGGTACAAAATATAAACATTATTGCGACATAAAAGCAGAGTGAGGAGCAGTCAATGCCAGCAGGCCTCGGGCAGAAGAATAGACGAGTTTGCATCCGGTCAGTTGAAATACTGACAAGGTTTTGTCGTGTGTAAAGTCCAAACTTAAGGCGAACAATGGGCTAAATTCCTCCAAGAAGCCCTAAATGGTAACAATTTCTAAATTCTGATAAGATTCTGCCACACGCAAGACCTGGCAAAAGGGGGTTATATATCATATTTCTAGCGCAGTTGCTGATCCATTCGCATAACAAACCTGTTAGTCTGTTTTTGATGGCAGGCCTGAACCCTCCCAGCGTACACGCAAATGCCCTCCCGGAGTTGACCACTTCCAGTACACATCCATTTCAGCATGCAGACATACTAATACAAGGACAAAAGCGGAAACGGCCCACGAATGAGAACCAAGATTCGAGGCCAAAGTTTACGGACACTCAAATTCGGCCTTTGAAAGGTTGAGAACTTCAAGCGTGTATACAGTTTTTGGATGACAGGATAGCCCGGTTGAAGAAAGACATCGGTGAGCTCGCTCGGGAGCGAACCTTACTGGCAGGTGTAGCACCCGAATCGCGTGCATACACAGGTCGGACCTCAGAAAGCGAGAAACTCCAAGCAGTCTTCTCTGCTATATCAGGGATTGCAAAGTGAAATCTCTCACAGTTCTTGTACCACATGTTCAGATATCAACACGAGAATGGGGTGTTGAGAGGTGATCAACAAGTAAAATCTTACCAGTAACGTGAAGGCACGTGATGCCCGTATGGGGCATCTTAAGATCCGTTAAGACCGAATATACTTGAGAAAGAGACTCCGGATAATAATAAGGTCTGACTACGGACCTATTGAAGTTCTTTGGATGCACATAAAAACTGATACTCGACGTACCGCCACGATGCTCTGATCCCGATCCTTGGGTGGTTCTTCTGACATTGTGCTGGGTTTCGGATGGTTCTTGATACCACTCGCAGAAGTTGAAGAACCGAAAGGCCCACGTCACGGTTACCACTACGGGTACAGAAGTTCGGTTGGATATAGACCAAAAGAAGTGCTTATCTTCGAAGGTTCTTTACAGGCACAATCAAGGCTCGGTGATCATGTTCAGTCGTATCGGACTCGCTGTTCCCAAAAGTTCCCCGAAATCGTGCGATCCAACCCCTTCCTAGACTTGAAACCGGTCTCTATCAGGTAATATTTAATCCGAGTGAGTACACAATGTTTGAACCTCGCGAGCGGACGGAGCGGACGGAAAAGGATATATGTATTTGCGCGGAATGGTAACTGCTGGCTTCGAGACTAATGTGCTAACGCTTACGGATACTTGCCCACAAGACCTTGTTTTCAACTTCGTCCTAAAACCGTTGGTACATTTAAGCTGATTAAAGATCTTGCTCTGGTAGATTATAGATAGCAACCATCACTTGGTACAATGGTAATCTTTCATCGTCCTAACCTTTATGGACCTTCGGCGCTTGGTCTTGACGCTTTGGTCGACTTCCATTTGCACAACAATCCAGACTACCCCTTTGCGCAGCTGACACCTCGGGATGGACACCTGACTACTGTGACCTGGCGCGAAGTGGCAGAAGCCGTACATATTGCTGGTCGCTTTCTCAAAGACAATATCGGCCCATTTGATGCGCGTTCGCCTCCTGTTGTAGCCATCTTTGCTCCGGATGATGGCCTCATCTACACCACTATCCAGCTAGCGATTATTCGAATTGGTCTCATTGTGAGTCTTCTGCTCTTGTGTGAAGGATTTGCGCCCTTAGTGGATTGGCGATTTCAGCCTCTATCAATCTCAACAAGAAATTCGACTGCCGCGGTATCACACTTGCTCCATACCACTTCCTGCTCTCATCTGGTTGCTCCTGAAGAACAGATCAATGGCGATATGGCTCCGCAAGATGTTCTTGGACAGCAGATTGCTAGTTTAAGATTGCTCTCTGAGCATCGGCATCTTAAACTTATATCTCAACCCCGCATAAGTTTTGTTTATGCACGTCTTGAATCACCTGGCATGCCGTTCGTACCGGATTACAACCTCCAGCTTCTACCTGCTCTCACGCCCAGGTCAAGTTGGAGCACTGTTATGATTCTTCATTCCTCTGGCTCTACCAAGTTCCCAAAGCCGATCTACCTGCATAACACCGCGTTTGAAGAGTGGTTGCAAGCACCATATGAAGGTGCACAATCCATAACCGGTAAAGTCATTTCCTCGATGGCGTATCCGAGTATGTCCTTGATAGTAAAAAAGTCTGTGTGCATCCGTGACTAAATACTCAATAGAATTCCACGCCGGAGGAGTTGAAATTTGTCTTGTCCCCACCATAGCAGCCGGTACGATTGCGGGACTCTTTTATCCAGCTCTGCGAAACGAACCTGTTCCTCAAATCACTTCGGAGAGCGTGATGGAGGCTTGCCTTGCAACAGGCGTCAACTTCCTTTGGCTTCCACCCCTGACAATATCCGTGAGTTTTTACTCATTTTACGTGGGAGCGGAAACCGATTTTGCTCATCATCTCGCCTCAGGAATGGGCAAATTCTGCAAAAGGTCTTAAACTCATGCAAGACAGTGAAATTGTTATGATCGGCGGCGGCCCTCTTCCGAAAGAAGTTGGTGATCGCGTTGTCGGACAAGGTGTTCGGTTGGCATCTGTCTGGGGAGCGTACGTTGAATAAGATCGTCATCACAAGCATGCTTTAATGTGACACACCATCTCTTTAGAACTGAGGTTGGATATGTGGTGGAGTGGCCTGCGCGTATCCAGGGTCTAGATTGGCAATGGCAGATACCACGTAAAACGGTCAATTATCACTTTAAACCGGTAGGAAATAACTTATTCGAGATCATTATCACGGTGTGTGGATCGCTTTACAATTTGCAACACATTCTAACACGCTGTCTCAGTCTTGCCCGACTCATCATCCGTCGATTACCAGGTCTCTAGTTGGCGATGAACCTACTACTTGGGAGAGTCGCGACATTGCCGAGAAACACCCTACTCGCCCAGGTGTCTTCAGGGTTTTAGGACGAACGGATGACCAAATTGTGCTGTCAAACGCTGAGAAAACCAATGCGTTCGTATATCCTTGCATCTCACAAGGATCTGCTAATGTGCGCGTAGAGGACCTATTGAAGATACAATTCAAAGTGATGCCAAAGTTCGGGGTGCATTACTTTTTGGCCACGGAAAACCTTTCAATGGCGTGCTGATCGAGCCCTCCTTTGGCCATGAAGTATCACTTGACGATGCCAAGGCTGTCGACGCATTCCTAAATTCAATCTGGTATTATCGCACCATACTGTGAAATCGAGCCACATTGATTTGTTGTGGCAGGCCATCTATCGACACGGCCAACAGTCTGGCACCCAGCCACAGCCGCCTTGTCCGCGACATGGTCATTGTCATTGATCCCCGAATAACACCATTGCCACGCACGCCCAAGCACACTGTGATCAGATCAGCAGCTTGGAGGTTATTTGCTTCTGAAATAGAACAGTTGTATGCTGGCATTGAAGACGATAGGGAAGGAGGTGATTTTCTGGAGGTGAGCAATGTGTCCGAATTTGTCAGTGGGGTAGTCCATCAGGTCATGGGCATAACGAAAATCCGCGAGGACTACGATCTATTTTCGCAAGGCTGTGATAGGTTATTCGCTCTCTTCACGCCTTCATTGCATCTACCTAACTCCTCTGTCAGTCTCAAGGCAACCTTCATCCGACGTGCTATTCAACGCGCTCTCAACAGTAGTCAAATTCATGACGATCGAAAGCTTGATGTGCCGTATCTGCTTGTGTACAATTTTCCAACCGTGCAGCGTTTGACTGAGTGGGCGAAAACTGTCCTTTCAGGTTCCGACAATCGCGAATCGTCGGAATCCATCGACAGCCGCATCGTTGCGATTCAGGACATGGTAGGTAAATATAGCCTCGCGCCGCGCGAGTCGCAACTTGAGAGTGTTGGACCGCAATGCGCACCAATCATACTTCTCATCACGGGTACAACGGGCGCTCTGGGATCACACATGCTTTCCCAAGCAGTTGGTGATTGCAGGATCAGGCGCATATACGCGCTGGGTCGCGCGTCATGCAAAGCGCAGTTGCAGGCAAAGCAGAAGGTGATACTTGAGTCTCGTGGGCTATCGTCTAAATTCTTGAGCGGGACAAAGGTTGTGATGGTAGCTGCGGAGACACTAGACGATGTCCCTGCAGAGACACTGACAGAGGTCTAGTCTATCTACGAGCTTAGAAAATTTACGAGCTCACATTAATTTTTCAGATGAAACATACCGTGACTCATATTTTCCACAATTCTTATCCGCTCAACTTTAATCTCGGCATGGCTGCCTTTGAACCTCAATTCGCCACCGTTCGCGCCTTAATCAACTTTGCCGCTACGACCTCACTTGCTGCTAAGCCTCGCATCATATTCGCTAGCTCAGTGGGCACTTTGCAAAACTGGCAGCATCCAGAATGGGTGCCTGAGACCAAAGTCGACATCGAAACCGCTCTCGGTACCGGCTATGGCGAGAGTAAGCGAGTGTGTGAGCTAGTAAGCCCATTTGAAGCAGAACTTACGATGGTCTGCTGACTGAAAATATCTTTAACAGGTGCTACAGTCTGCAGCTGATGCTGCCGGCCTTGAGATCGTCAACGTACGTATTGGACAGCTTTGCGGATCCAGGTCTACGGGTGACTGGAATCCCACGGACTGGTTCCCCATTCTCGTCGCGTCGTGCAAGTACCTGGCGTGCTTACCCGACTCGGCGGATGTACGCCGATTTTCTTGCATTACTAGTGCATCGCTGACAAGACATACCCTCAGGTCTGTGCATGGCTACCGACGGATACTGCCGCAATGGCGATGCTTGACATTGGTTTCCACGACAGATTTGACAGTTCTTCGCGAGTCATCTATCGTCATCTTGTCCACCCACGTCCGAGCTCGTGGAATCGTCTCGTCACTCATCTGAGCACTCTTTGTGCTCGATATCTCGGTCACCCCGTCGACCTTGTATCACCGGATCAGTGGGTTAACAAAATCCGGAATGCTGCCTCCAGACCTGCTGAAGCTGGGAAGATCGATGCGGTCAAATTAATTGGTTTGTGGACGTCTGATGCTTTGGCAGCAAACACTCGGCCGGCCAGGGAGGTTCTTAACCTTCCTCGTTTGCAGACATGGGTTACAGAAAGCGAGAGCCCAGCTCTGCGAAGCTGTGAGCCTACGTGCGAGGCCGATGTTGATAAATGGTTCTTTTACTGGATGAAACACGATTTATTGCGATAAAAAAATGGGACTCGGAGCCGATTGCTTTGGGCAATGGGAGCCATCACGCCTTTGTTGCATCAATTGACCAGTTGAAACCTTATGGTCTATATAGATGGAGGTTGGCCGCATTTCGTTGGACGTTTCTGCTAGCAATACACTAAATCACATATACCTTTGTGCAATGCGTGCGAGGGTACTTGTAGCTAAGAACATTCCGAATGCAACCCGATTTTGCCCAGTTGAAGCTTTGATCTAGGCATGCGGGGGCGATTTCTGATAGAGGCGACGGCTGCCATGTGAGCACACGATGTCAAGAGGCCTGCTATCTAGCAAGGATAGACGGGGAAGAGCGTCATAGCGTGACTGTCTTCCTTCTGTGCAAGCAAGTTTTCTGCCGACGGCAAGTCGGCACTTCCCTCGTGTTGATAGTACAGTTTACGAGTAGGAAAATAGTGAGTAGATTTCGAAGTTGAAGTTGAGATCACAGTCTTGCGTTCTTAGACAAAATTTCGAAAGAAATCGGTGATTACTTTTGCCAAGATCGACGTGGCGGTTTTCATGTCCTGGAACTACCAAAAAAGTCACTGAGGATACCTCTGGATGCAAGATTTATTATTATTCACCTTTGTCTGGGAAAAAGAAATTCGAAAATATCCCTCTGTCTTGTCGCTTTCGCGGCCTGCTGAAAAAATAGAGCCAGGCGCGAAAAGGACACCAGATTCCGCCAATAATTCCCAGAGTTGCAGCTCAAGAGAGTTAACATCATGGAGACCCACTGCTGGGTGGTTATCAAAATGCAGTCTCATCCAGATAAACATACCACTTTACATATAGGCATCAGCAAAAGTGAGAATGAGAAAAGAGATCAGAACCTTGAAGGAGGCACAAAACTGAACAGAGTGCGGCGCATGACGGGGACCTTTTCAATTGTCTGCACTCCATCACGCAAGTTTAACTTTTCGGAGGCCAGGTAGATATTGGATCCCGCCCACGTATTGCCCTCCCCTGCTGACACTATCTGGAAGTTGAATTCGTCCGCCAGGCAATCAAGAAAGAAATCACGCTTTGCCTTATATTTTTGGCTGAGTGCTATGAAAAGGAGGGAGTGGTCAGCAATCACTAGGTGGTGAAGAAGCGACAGACCTTGAACCCATTTCATGTACCCTTCATATTTCCATGTGAGAAGCAGTTTAGTGATTAGAGACTGGAGAGAATATGAGAGAGATAGAATCCTGAAGATGAGTCACGCACCTGGCTGAATCCAGACGGGCCTTCAGTAGAGATTTCTGCGAAACGTTCAAGACGTTCGGCGAACATGGGATTACATGTAAACCAACCAAGACGCGATCCAGGAGCGACAGTCTGAACTAAATTCTCAATGTTATAGAACCAACCAGCAAGTCTTTGACGAACCTTGGAAAAAGTGTCTAGTCGAATGACACGGCCCTGATAGTCGATCCTGAATGTGCGTGAATTCAGATTGCTCCAAAAGGAAAATGGTAGCCTACGTACTTGAGAAAACTTGGCACAAGATTCGCAATGTAGGCCTCTAAATTGGCGCTTATTTCGATCTGATCCTCGACGCGATCCGTCTTGGGAACATAAGGCCCCTGCTGAAGAAAATAATATGGATCGTCTTCCACAATACTGCATAAATTATGAGTGGTGAATGTGGAATTGTCATGGGGACTGACATGATATCAAATTCCACACATATTGCGTAAATTTCCTTCTTGCGCTCAAAGCCCATAGTCTAATGAAAATGTCAGCGTAGCCTAGCAACAACAATAAAAAGCTCACAGCGCCGCTTGGATTCTTGAACGCAAAAATTATATCATTAAATTGGAATAGTCAAAAGGTATAGTAATTGAGCAATCACCTGGCCCACAGGAATAATGTACATGACATGGGGACGAGGCATACGACGGGCATTCTCGTCCCATCCGGATAAAACTTGACGGAGATGATCACTACGTATGCCCTGGCCATCTATGGTGATGGGCACGGGAGAGACTCCAAGTGGAGTCGCCGTCGCCAATGCAGCAGGATAAGTCCATTCACCAACGAGGATACCCTCGCCCTTATTCAAGAGTGCCATCACACATCGGTTCCAGCTGTATACAATATGATGGTCAGTATAGTCCAATATTGTCGGCCGGGCAGGTATTTACCCATCTGTATTGCCGGTGTGAATCAATGTGGTGAAATTGTCGTAAGCCGGCTGGAATACTGCATATACGTGAGCAAGGAATAGGGTATGTGCATATGTGCACCCACGCCCTCACCTTTGGCAGAGAGGTTGGTCTGAAACTCGATAAGTTGCGGCAATCCTGTGACAGGGCCGTATTGAAGGGCGGTGGTCAGGTTAAAGTCTTTTGTGGCAATGGTCTCATTGCAAATAGTGATGGTCTTGTTTTCAGGAGGAAAATGCTGCCTTGACATCGAATTTTTCTCCAGTAGTGAGGCAAAAGAAAGTGTTTCGCTTGAGACAGAAGAAAAAGGAAAGTACTCGGGATCTGGAAGACCTAGAGAGGCTGTAAGAAACTTAGTACTCTGAAAGAAAATTGTGACCGCAAACCTGCAGCCTGAGCAAATTGAGTAAATTTTTGGGACAAATGCGCACGCACTGCTCGACAGACGTTAGACGTACCATGATGATCAAGTTTGGTTCTTCCCAATATTTGAATAACTTATTCAGAGGTGAATTGACTCGTGCACGAGCTAAGTCGGACAAATGGTGAGATAGATCGACCGCTTTGCCACGGAGCGGGTCGCCAATGTGAATGGTCGCCATAATGTGTATCAGAAAAAAAATAGCAAGAGCTTCAGAGGTTTGATGGTTGCAAGAGGGCTAGCGCAAGGAGATCCAATAATGTTATAGTCGGGGAACGGGGGATATACCACATCTCAGCATGTTGGGGCGTTCAGGAGGATCCACCGGGGACATTCCAGAAGTCTACGCCACAGTGGTGCGACCCGCCTGGAAGAATTCGGTGGCAAATCACTGTTTCCACTGAGCCTGACTCAGGCTCACGCATGGAGTGGCAAACTATTTGAAATCAGCAGCAACTTCGGACACATTGTTGAGATAAGGTGAAGATTTGAAAATCGAATGTGATTTTCTATGGTTTCCAGAAAGTAAGAGGACAATGCCCCAAATGATGGGGGCTATACGTCAAGACAAGTTAGTGAACCGACGTGGAAGCTATGATATATGATTGCCAGACGAACCGGTGGCTATGCACCGTGTCAATCGGGCCGTGTCTGCTTGGGCGAATGAAATTCCATTCGACGAATCGACATAACCATAACCGCTGTCGATACTGTAGGATCCGCACGATTACTAATTGATACGATGTCACAGGAAAATTATGCAAAGGCAACCCACTGTGATCGTCTCTGCCCTTCATTCCCGCCGCCATGGAACGATACAACGCGCTCAACCTACGCCAATCTCCGAACCTTCGTCTCGCGTTAGCTGACGCATTTGCAAACAACACAGTTCTCCTTGGGGTAGTGATTGGCATCGCATCAGTCGCAAGCACCAAAGTTGTCGCCGCGACGCATGCGGATTGGGCGTGGATCGATGCAGAGCATACGCCATACTCTCCAACACTCTTAGTGGATATGGGACGTACCTTCTATTGTTATGGTCTACACCCCTCCAGAACGTTCAAGTTCTCCCCTCATGCAGATTCATACATTAAAAATGTATTCTGAGGGCCGGATGATCCCAGTGGTCCGTGTACCTTCACACTCACACGAGTGGATTTCATGGACATTAGATGCAGGTAACGATTACACGAGCAAAAGAATTTGCCCAGACTTTATCTTGATTGAGTGTAGGTGCTGGTGGCGTCATCATTCCACACACCGAGACACCCGAGCAAGTACAGGCTTCGGTGCACGCCGCGCGATTCCCACCACAAGGACATCGATCTTTCCCCCCATTCGCATGTATGCCTTCTGTTGCATATACTTCCCATATCGACGTTGACGCAGAATTTTCAGTACTCTTAGGCTTGCAAGATGCCGTGCCAGAAGGTAAAACATGGATTGATGTCGCAAACGAGCACGTGGCTGTCATCCCGCAGATCGAAAGTCGCCTGGGTGTGGAGAACCTTGAGGGAATCATGCAGGTTGAAGGAATAGATGCCATCAGTATGTATAATATTTTAACTTTCGCTGATTTTTGGCATGATACCTTGCCTTGAACATAGTGATCGGTCCGAGCGATCTTCACCTGGACCTAGGGTCCGATACAATGTTCACTGCTGCCATGGAGCGCATCCACGAGCTGTCAAGGAAGTACAAAATTCCGCTTGTCGGATTCGTTTATGAGAACACTCTGACAGAGAAGTACAAGTGCGGATATCGCATGCTGGCGAGCGCGGCCGACATGTGGATTCTGGCTAATGGAATTGAGAAGAGTTTGGAGACAGGACGTGAGCTCATTGAAGAGGCAAGAAAGGAAATGATTCAAGGAGATGGGGAAGTCGGGAACCCAGGCGGGAGGCTGTAGGCCTTGTTTGGTCATGTATCATGCTTGTCGTTGTTCGTAGACACAGCAGGACGACCGATAGCATGCAATCGCCGACTCCCCGAAAGGGGAGAGAGAGGGTTCTGTCGGATTCGAACGTAGTGAGCAACATATGACGGTTAAAAGTGGCAAATATTATTTTGCGCGCTCTCACGGTGTTTCTGGCGCGCTCATAACTAGTCATCTTTGCGATACCGTTATTCTGTCCTCCATAGCCCTTGTACAAGCTTTAGGACCATCTTACGATGTTCTACCTCTACATGGCATGTCTGGTTTCCCCCAATATGGCTAGTTCCATGGCCGGACCAGTCTGCCAAGCCATTAACGTCTCATCCTCGCAGCTCGAAGATGGCCATTCTGTTCGATCGCCGAGTGATGGTGGCTTACTTGTATCCTTTCATGCGTTGTCAGTCAAATCAACAATGTAAAGGTGAAAATCCAGGACAATCCCTCCCGACCAGTAACACCTCATCTTCGCTGGCAAGTAGATCGAGGACCACTGGTTCTGGCCAGCAACGTCTTATTTTGCCGGGAAACAGCTCGAGTCTCGAGGATGGCCGCACACTGTCCGACTACAACATTCAGAGGGAGTCGACCCTTCATCTCGTCGTCGTCTCCGTGATGGTATGCGGATTTTCGTGAAGACTCTTACCTGCAAGACCATTACGCTCGAAGTCGAATCTTCTGATACCATCAACAAGTGAAAGCGAAGATTCAGGACAAGGAGGGTATTCCACCTGACCAGCAGCTCGAAAACGGGCGTACTCAGAAGGAGTCTACTCTGCACCTCGGTATGTTCACTCTTCTGATACCATATATTTCATGAGCTACAAGATTCAGGACGAGTGCATCCCTTCCGACCAATGGTGTTTCATCTTTACTGGCAAAACAGCTCGAGGATGGTCGAACTCTGTCTGATTACAACATTCAAGGAGTCGACGCTCCATGGTGGCATGCAGATCTTCGCGAAGACATTGACCGGCAAGACAATCACCCTTCAGGTCCTCCGATACAGTTGAAAATGTCAAGGCAAAGATCCAGGACATCCGAGTCCCTTCCGACCAACAACACTCTATCTTTGCTAGCAAACAACTCAAGGACAGATACCCCATTCAAGTAAGCACTTTCTATTGATTTCATGAGCTGTCTGCTTATAATTACTTCGTCTCTGTAGCAGAACTGGCTTGTTGGGCACGTGGATGTTATCTCATGTCAACTTCGTTACCGTCTCGTCTGTATGCCCATACCATCGCAGATATGTTATTTGTACTTACTAGTCATCACGGGAAAACTACTTCTCATATTGTCTATATCTATCGTGACACGATGTCGCGACTCGTGAACCCTCGCGAAAAATGTTTGTTGATTGCAAAAGCCTGCGAACCAATCACGTGTCCCCGATTGGGCCGGGGCTTCGTCACCCTCTCCACTTCATCACCCACAACTATATATGTGACTACATATCTCCCTGCCGTTCTGCTTTAGACTACCAACCTGAGTGTTTGAGTGCGATGGACTGTTCTGTCGCCTCACTATCCCACTTGGCTCACTACCAGACCATCTCATACACCGCCTGACCAGGGGTTGTTTGAAGGTGGCAGTGGAAATGCACCATCGTGGAGACCTGCCAAGTTCATGAGTGGATAGGGAGTGTGTGCCTTAGAGCTGTCGGATTAGGTCTGACATCGGGATGCAATCAGCTGTAGAGCATTCGGGGTAATTCTAGTTGGGACAGTCATTTGAATGGGATTGAACACATTTTCTAATGTTTTGTATTTATCTCGGTTGGCACTTGAAGCCACACTTATAATTTATTTGAGTGGAATTGTATTTTTCTTTGTGAGCGCGCAAAATAATTTTTGCCACTTCTAACCCTCATAGCAACAACGGCATTTGGATCCAACGAGTCAAATTCACATCGTGGGAATATTATTCCCAGTGCCTTTCTCGTGAAGAGGACGTTTGCGACAATCTAACTCTTGACTAGTTTGACTATATGTTCGGTCATTCTTAATAGGCAACAACATGGTTTTACTCCAACAGTGGCCTGTGTGCTCTCTCGTGTCTTATTGGATGCAGATTACCTGCCGCATAATGTATTTCATACACAGAATAAGGGAAGTAAGTACCAAACAGATTTTCCCGATGTTGGCAGGTTGGCAGACTTTTGCCAACCACACTAGCACCGTACTATCTTCTTGTGCCGACCGTGTCAATACTCTGGTAGGCACGCGAAGAAATCTGTTTTTCATCAACGGAAAGTGAACATTGAAGCTCGCTGCATGAGCACAAGCGCTATTGTAGCCGTTAAGCTCGTATTCGACGAAGCTGGATCTATCCTTGCGGCCAGTCAAGATGGGTCTTATAAGTTTCAACTGATTCTTTGCTGTTTTATATGATGATTTTTCCAGGTGGTCACACCTGCTCGCCGAATTCCATTCCAGTGAATTTCATGTTTACACCGCCGTAGCCCTGAACCTTAGGCGCATGTACATGATACTCCAACCCTCGTCTTCTGTGTAATTGTCTACCCTGCACTCGTCTTCCACTTCATCCCATAGCGCCTCACCGTCTGCGCCAGGGCCAAGGGCTACAACGTAAGCATTGCCAAAGGTCTGCAGCCAGCTGCGCAGCCCATTGGGGAGCGGGATCACGCGAGGTACATTTTCTGCGGGGGTTACAGTTATCAGATAGGAGGCGAAGTGATAAAAAGTAATGCCAAACCGATATGATTAACATAGAAGCCGCTTTGACTGAGAATGGCAGAGTATTGTTTCGGAGTGGGAAAGTAGAAAGGATCGATGGCAATTGGGTCGATTCCTCGGCGTCTCAATGCAGCGTGGACCGCGGAGCGGACGCCGACTGTATAGAGGTAGATTATTTCAATATTTTGGTTCGACCCAAACGCGAGAGTGCATGTACCAAGGTTACGGTATCCACCATATTCGGCGGCGAAGATGCCCCCAGGTTTTAAAACCTGCCTTATGCCTTTGACAACTGCACCCGGATCGCTCTTCATCCAATGTAGCGCCGCGTTGGAAAATACTCTGTCAAAGAGTCCATCGACCCCCGCGCGACGCAGCCCTCCGACGATGTCCAGGCCATCCACAACATAGTATTTGATCTTGCCATCGTTCGAGGTCCTGCGCGCCTGGTCGATCATGACGTCGGATACATCGGTGCCAATCACCTCTACGCCGACGAGCCTGGCAGTCAGTTCGCCGGAGCCGCAACCAATGTCGAGGACGCGATCGGATTGAGATGAGTCCAAAAGCGCGAGAACGTCTGCGACATTAGCGGGAGACCAGATGTAGGAGGCGTTGGTCTTATCTGCGAGATATTAAAGGTAAGAAATATGGAAATGGGGCAGGATAAAACACACAGATGGTGGATTGGTCAGGTCGCGTCCAGCCATCAGTGTTGGGTTTGAGGATAGTCATCTGAGGTATGATGATACTTTACGAAGTATACAGGCAGTTTTTGTATACGCGCAGTACCCCCATAGCCTAACCCCCGGACGCACTCTCCCAATTACCTACGCTCTTAGAATAAATCAACAACGAAAATTTGATCCCGAACCCTAGCTTCCCTTGTAGAGTAAAAAGACGTAGCTGGGAAAATATTGGTTGTTGACACGCACAAGAATTGGACCAAAATCCGGCACCTCGCATTCAACTAGAACGGAGACTTTGGCATCACGCCCCACATTTTCCTTACACAATCACGGTATTTTCCGTAGCCTTCTCTCTGCGGCAACAGAAGCTGATCGCAAGGTGTAAATCGTCGCTCTACCGAGGAGACGACCTGCCAGAAAGGATGAGTCGGTGGCAGATTGCGTGCTTCCCAAGAAAACGAAAAACGCACTTCAGAAGTTCTGCTCCCATGCCTTCCCATGCAGAGGAGTCGTGCCAGAGAATCGTTGTACCCATCTCGTTCCTACCTACGGATGGACTCCGACTGGAATCGTGAACATAAGATGACGTGATCTCCACATCCACTCACTTACAATAAAAACTGCAAGTCGTTTCGAAAAACCCCGCAGTGACCGAACTAGTCAAATCAAGGCCTATGTAATCGAGCCTAATTACCACACTAAAACCCGCGAGCACGGTGCTTTTGGGTAGTTTTTCGAAAAACACGACTGTAGCTTTTATTGCAACACACTGTTTGCTTTAGCTATTCCTCATACGTCGGAGGATTCCTACTGCCGGCGACACTATTTCTGACGATGAAATCGACGACAAATCACTTATTTCAATATTGTCGCGCTGGCACCAAATCCAAGGTAGGCAAACATGGATCCGCCGCCAATTCTTCGGCGGTACCGGATCAACTTCTGAATCTAAGTGCACGATGGCGGGGACGGTCCGATTAGTCTAATTCATCCCTGTCGGACACTTATCAACTACAGCATCCATATTCGGTTGCACAATGCCTTCATTTGGATCGCGGTGCACTTTGGTAACGAAATTCGGAATATTTGAAGCGGCCGTTGAGTCTTTATACATGCGTTTGTCCTCCAATTAGTCGGCAGATACCTCTAGGAAATGCTCCCTAGTTTATCCAATTCCACGCTGAAGAACACACACCCGGTAGATCTTTCATGTCGTCCGCTGCCACGGTTTTCTCCCGGAAGATATTTTCAAGTATATCCACCGGGATATCAGACCGTACACCAGCCTGAGGTGCAGTACGCAAACTATGTTATTATGTAAAATGTATTATAATCTTATCTTAGGTGGATGCTGTTTCGTGTTTAGCACTGCACAACATGGCAAGCCACTCACCAGAGTTTGCACTCCGTCAGCTGAACATTTCTCGGACCACCGACAAGTCAGAGATGGATGAAATCGAGGAAAACACTGTATCTGAGGAAAAGAGGGCGGAAGCTCATGATGGAGGCTTGGACGAATGGCAGTCATCGACCCACAATCCGCGCAACTGGTCCAGAGGTAAAAAGTGGATGATGACGTTGATCATCAGCTTCACTGGTTTCTTGAATCCACTGGCATCAAGGTATGTTCGGTCCTTGCAATAATGTACCCTATGATTCTATTATCTGAACGGAATACGCTCAGCATGATGGCTCCTGGACTGCCTGAGATCGCGTATGTGTGATGGTCGAGCGAAGGTTTAATAGTTGTTTACCCTCTCACAGGACTCATTACCGAATTACTTCGGAAACAATTACCTCAATGACGGTATGCACCAATCTCTTGAGTACTCCATCACCTTCTGAATTAACTCTTCAGCTTTCAATTTATCTCCTCTCATTTGCACTCGGTTGGTATTTTATCAAATATTACTTAGTGGTGTTCTGAACATAGATGGTCACAGGTCCTCTTATCCTTGCACCATTGTCTGAGATGTACGGTCGTGCATTGGTGAGTTAGTGCGATGTAGCCATCCCATAATGATTGAGCCCACAACATGTTTCTAAGGTACTCCTCTTCGGAAACGTCACAATGGTGGTTTGCAAGTTTGTGGCATAGCTTTATCGATGTATAACACCGGTCCTGATGATTTTGCAGTATTGGCTGTGCTTTCTCCCCGACAGTGGGATCCCTAATTGCCTGTCGATTTCTTGGTGAGCTACGGCTAGCTTTTTAAATATCCGCTAACATATGTACCCAGCTGGATTGGGGGGATCGGCGGCCTGTATGCAAGCTTTTTGATTCCTTATGTCCAAAACTGACTGTAAATCAAGCAATTGGCGGGAGTTGCGTCTCAGACTTGTTTTCTGAACGCGACAGAGCCAATGCAATGGCAATATACTCCCTGGGTCCTCTGTTGGCGCCTTCGATCGGGCCAGTTTGGGCAGGGTTCATAGTGCAAACAATTGTCAGATTTCATGTCCTGCTGACCACTCTGGCTAACGCATACTCATTTATCAGGGATTCAAATGGGTCTTCATCATGATTGCAATTGGGGTGTGTTTTCGTTGATGATATTGATATTTACAAGTGTAACATGTCACAGTCTGGCATCGCTGCAGTCGCTTGTGTTACTCTGTTGAAGGAAACATATGGACCGGTTATCCAGATGCGGAGGGCAAATACGTTGCTCGATCTTAAAGGCTCTGCAGAACTGGAGGCTATCCCGGGTTGGAATTTGGGTTTATCACAAAGGCTATCGCTGAATCTCCGCAGGCCTGTCATGCTTCTGACGCATTCACTCATCTGTACTCTGCTCTCCCTGTATGTGGCTTTCTTGTAAGTCAACACTAATTCTTTTTCAATTTCCATGTCATGATGTCTAATAATGCGAAATCAGGTACGGCACGTACTACTTAATGTTCGCCACATTTCCACGTGAGTGCATCAGTTCACCACGAGCGAGACGAACAATCATTGACACTCATTGCTAAGGCTTGTTTGTGAATCAGATATGTCCACTTTGGTGTCATAGCATTGATTTCCTTTTTTCAGAAAGCCGTGTATGACTTTGGTGCGGGAACTGGTGGGTTGTGCTACCTTGGTAGGGAGAACATCGTGGATTGTTGCTACCAGTTCATTGCTACTTACCGTTGATCAGGCCCCGGAGTGGGATTCATATCTGGAACAATCGTCGGTGCGAAGGCTGGGAACATGGTCTATTTGAATCTTGCCGACAAAAACGGCGGAAAGGTAGTTCCAATCAGTGTCTTTTTGCTGCTGTCACTGACATGAAACAGGGTAAGCCAGAATATAGGATTCCTGCCCTCGTAATTGCGTCGATATTTGTACCAATCGGTTTATTGTGGTATGGTTGGTCTGCCCATGCCAGACTACACTGGATCATGCCGATCATTGGTGAGTTATTCGGACTGTCTGGAAGCTGTTGTGGTATTTATTTATGCATAGGCACTGGCATCTTTGGCTTTGGATTGACGGGGGCATTGTGAGTGGTTTTGGCTTGTCTACAACACGAGATTGTTGACATCCTATGGGCAGTATTTCAATAGATCTTTACCTTGTGGATTCGTTTCAATATGCCGCAAGCGCATTGGGAGCCGCAGCGGTAGCGTGAAAACAATTTCTGTTCTTGTCATTTACTGACAATATTTGGTAATCAAGGTACTCAGGCAAGTTACTTTTGAAGCCAATACGATGTGGGTGCTGACATTGTCATACTTCAGATCCCTGTTCGGATTCGTATTTCCGCTCTTCTCTGGTCAAATGTTTACCACACTGGGAATAGGTCCTGGGAATACATTACTCGCAGGTCTGTTCTTGACGCAGTATCTTGCACTGTTGCTTACTGCTGATATAGGATTGGCCATTATACTCGGCATTCCGTGAGTAATTTTCAAACCTAGGGCTTTTGTTATTTGAACCTTTGATGTGCTAATATGATTCACTTCGCTCCAGATTCCCGATCTTCTTGTGGCTTAGGGGAGAGAAGATGAGAGCTCGCGACTCCCTCACAAGGGCATGATGACTGTCTCAATGTTTTGGCCCAGGCATCCCAGTATCATGCTAGATAAATTAGTAATTTACGCCGCAGGGCATAAATATTTATGGAAGTAGGGCTTTCGAAGCATCATTCAATATTATTATGTTTGTGTTATCCCATCTTCACTTAAATCCACAGCTTGATCTTTCTTATAACATCGCAATCCCGAACTCCTAACTTTACCTCTTATCTTTTGTACCGCCGTAGCTCCTCAGCTTTCTACCAAGCTATAGTTTTGAGCCAAATTCTCACAGGTGAAATATGTAAGTCCCAAAATTTTTGCATACTTTCTGATTTTAAAAATAGTCCATTACACCTCAAGCCTCCTGGCTGAGACCATGCTTTGCATTATCCTATCCTATCCTATGTACAGTAATTGCGATGGATCTGACATTTTTTTTTTCATTTCATCTGAGTCCCTTTCCCTGAAAACTCATGGCATGCCCAAATTTTAGTCTGGGGTGGCATCGGTGGCGAGCTGGTTATGCACGGTATTGACACAGTATCTCCCTTCAGAAATCATTTCTAGGCAGTGCAATGATATAGAGTGTTTGTTCGCAGTAACTTGCAAGTATGCTAGGTGTAAGGGCAACCCTGTGATGCTGAGGAAGTCACTCAGCCTAGCAGGGGGAAATCCAAAGATGAATATAAGTGGCTATAATACATGGAAATATGAAATACTAACCTAGCAGGGGGAAATCCAAAGAGAATACTCTGAGGAAAACCCTGCTAGGGATGACAACTATATATGCCAGGCAGGCATGAGAAAGGACTGTACAGTAGGTAAGCTAAGTGAGTGCAATGAGGCTTGTGGCGAGGAGATGGGTCTGTAAACATAACCGGAGTTCGGAGTTGCACAGCCACAGCCAGAGTTGCAGGCATGGGCTCGGAGTTGTGCAGCCACGCCCATAGTTGCATATGCGGAGCCGGAAATGGGTGGTCCCCTTACATCACCCCCCCTCTAGGGAGTGACGACCCGGCACGACGGTCTTGAGCGGATTGGAAAGATATATAGTCAAAATGAGCTCTGCGTACTTGGCGTGGAGCTCCGGGATGGGTGGAGTAGAACTCTGCAACTAGCTTTGGAGAGTGTACATCCGTAGCATTTTCCCAGCTGTTGTGTTCATAGCTGTAGCCCTTCCATTGAATGAGGTATTGCAGCCGTCCTCAGAACATCTGACTGTTGATCACTGCCTCAACTTCATACTCCTCTTCTCCATCGACCAAAACAGGATCCGGAGGTGGGTGACTCCGCCGTCCGGAGATCGGGTCCGGAGGTGCAGTCAACAATTTGACCACTGGAAGGACAGGGTGGAGATGGCTCATGGACTTGGGGAGGCAGAGACAGTAGGCATTGGCTCCAACACAGCGTTCTACAACATAAGGGCCCAGAAAGCGGTGTGCTAGCTTTTTGGATGGTCTCAAAGTCCGGATGTCACTTCCATCTAAGTAGACTTTATCTCCGGGAACGTACTCCGGAGCAGGTTCTTGACATCTGTTGTAATACCGTGACATGTTGTCCTGAGCCTTGGCTAGTGTGGACTTTGCCTCTGTCAGTGCGGACTGCATCCGATCTGTGAACTCGTTGACTGTTTCCAGGTGGGATGATGACTGTGTTGGTTCGAACCTCATGCGTGGATGCTGACCGGTGTCCACCAGGAATGGTGTCTGTTGGGTGCCAGAGTGGATGTGGTTATTGTACTGGAACTCCGCCATTGGAAGGAGCTCATCCCAATCATCTTGATGCTCGTTTACAAAAACTTGGAGATACTGCTCCAGCTCCTGATTGATGTGCTCCGTCTGTCCATCTGCCTGTAGGTGGTAAGCTGTAGTCATTGACAGTGTGATACTGAGCAGTCTGTACAACTCCCGGGTGAACTCTGCCACAAATTGTGGACCCCGATTGGAAACAATGCGGCGTGGGAGTCCATGCAATTTCCAGACATTGTGTAGGAATAGTCTGGCAGCTCCGAGTGCCGTGATTGTGGTGTTAGTGGGAATAAAGTGTGCCCATTTTCCCACTGAGTCCACCACATTCATGACTGCATCATACCCATGCAAGTCCAGGAGTTCCACAATGAAGTCCACACTGATGACATCCCAATGGTTCTCTGGAGTTGGGAGTGGGTGAAGCTCTCCTATTGGGCGGCGTCGCTGAATCTTAGTCCGGAGGCAGGTGTCACATGTCTTCACATATTGGCCAATTTAGCGAGACATCTGTGGCCACCAGTAGTTGCAGGAGATGAGCTCCAGTGTCTTCCAGTGTCCCAGATGTCCTGCTACTCGGGTGTCATGGTGCTGAGATGTGATGTGGCGGCATAACTCTGGATCATTAGGCACATAGATTCGGTCCCAGAAACAGAGGAGCCCATCTTGTTCTGACCACTCTGATGCTCAGACAGACTTTCCCTGGGATCTCTGGAGTTCCGATGCAGAGTTCGTGACAGCATCCTCCTGCTTGCCTTTGCGGTTTCCCTTGCGAATATCCCGCAGGATGTCACGCTCTTCTCCTTCCAGAGACAATCCGAAAAGGGCACAGATTGCGTGAGCCACGAAGAACTCCGGACAGAGCAGTGTGACATTGCTGTTGTCCCCTGTTCTGGTACCATGGTCCGCTCTGCGGGATAGAGCATCAGACTTGCCCATAGAATGTCCCAGTCGGTGATGCATGGAGAAGTTGAATCTGGACAGGTAGAGGGACCACTGAGCCTGGCAGCGGTTGAGTTTCTTCATGGTCATGAAGTACTCCAGGTTCTTGTGATCCGTCCAGATTTCAAACTTGTGATGGGCGCCTTCCAGAAAATGGCGCCAATCTTCCAGAGCTCAGATGACTGCCAGCATTTCCTTGTCATGGATCTCGTAGTTCTGCTCCATGGCATTGAGACTTTTGGAGTAGTAAGCGACTAGATGCCACTTGTCATCCTCCAGGGATTGTTGTGAGAGGACCACTCTGGTGGCAAAGTTGGAGCTATCAGCTTCAACTCGGAAGGGTCGGGTCTCATCTGGGAACACCAAAATCGGAGTGGAGATCATGCAAGTCCGAATGGCCTCAAATGCTGATTTCTCTGCTTCCCCCCACCACCATGCGGAGTCTTTCCATGTAAGGTCAAACATTGGGCGGGCAAGGTCCGAGAATCCCTGAATGAAGCGGTGGTAGAAATTGGTAAAGCCCAGGAAAGACTGAACCTCCTTCTTGTTGCTTGGTGTTGGCCACTCCACTACTCCGGCGATTTTCACGGGGTCCATCTCCGCTTGTCCATGGGAGATGATAAGTCCGAGGTATTCAATTTTGGTCTTTGCAAACTCGCACTTGTCATGTTGGAGATAGAGTTTGTACTGTCGGAGCCGTTCCAGTACTAGGCGTGTCACTCGATCGTGCTCCTCCATTGTCTCCGTGAAGATGAGGATGTCATCTAGGTAGATGCAGACTACACCCTTGGAGATCAGATCCTGGAATATCTCGTTCATCATGGTCTGGAAAGTGGCCAGACTGTTGGTGAGACCAAAGAACATGACCAGGGGTTCGAAAAGTCCCTGGTTTGTGCAGAATGCAGCCTTCCACTCATCACCTCCCTTGATGCGGACATTGTTGTACCCCTACCAGACATTGAGCTTGGTGAAGTAACGCGCATCTCGGAGTTGGTTAATGAGGTCGGAGATGAGCGGAAGTGGATATGCATTGTGAAGCAATGGCCCACTCCATCAAGTTGAGCTTGCAACTTTCTGGCTTGTGCAGCTTTTACTGGCTTGCACCCACTTCTACAAGCACCGAGAAGAAGTCTGTAGTTTTACTGATACTGATGCTTCAGCTGTCCAGATACTGAGACAGTGCCACCAGATGCATATCCTGCTCTCCAAACAACCTTAGAAAGTACATTGGCATAATTTCCACAGTGAGCCTGAATGTTCAAGACGGCCCACTTTCTGGGGGTTCCGTAGATAGGCAGCCATGTACTTACCACCTCTCCTTAATGGGAATAAACCTACATACCCTTCCAATTTTCTGAGCCTGGTAATCTAATTAAAATCCATACCAAGATTTGCCATAGTGGTAAGGAAGGGGCAGTTTACCCAACAACAACAAGGCCATTGGATTTGCTGCAGAGTACATTCATTCCAATCTGACAATGACAGAGAGAGGGGAAAATATGTAATGATGTAGCTCTACTCATGTAGACTGTCCAACATCATACATGTAATTTGAATAAAATCTATGAGCTGAGGAGGGTGAATGCAGGCGAGAAATGTCCATCAATGTTCAGTCTAGTTTTGTAGTGTGTGAAACATCATATGGTGGTGAAGGGGTTGATCCACTGAAGTGCGGATTGTGAAGGTGTTCCGCTGCAACAAAATGTTGGCGTTTTTCAAGGTCTATAGAGAGTAAAGAAAGAAGTGATAATAGTGAGTCGGTGACAAAATTCACATAAGAATGGAGAAGGCAGACCATGAGCCCACATCGCAGCGCCGATACGGTTGGAAATGGTGAACATCAACCCGATGATGGGAAGACCTTCGAGTAACGCAGCAGTGAACCCAAAGACTATGATAGGTATTAGCACGGCTAGTAGAATGAGCGACTACAATCGATGCTGCTGGGAGACGTACTTCGATAATCCCACTTACGCTCTTCTATGAAGACCGCAACTTGATGTGGGGTCATTTTCTTTGATTCAAAGTACTAAACAAATACAGTGGTGAGAAGTTGGAGTGTATAAGAGGATCGGCAAAACTGATTACGGGTTTGTGCAAGTAGCGGGCTGTACCAAGGGCTTTGAAATACGCCGAAACAAATACGCCTATGATGGGATAAAGGCTAACCGGGAACAGAATCACTACAGATAAGGGTCAATCAATCAAATAAAACAGATTTTGCGGCACAGACTCACACCTCCTGAGAACAAAGCTCCCCATCGAAGTCTCAAACGCCTTCAATATGACCCCTCTCCTCGACTCGTCTACAAACGGCGGGAATTCCCATTCTTCAACGTAAGGTTGCCAGAAATCAGGACCTTTACCGCGAGAAGCAACTGTTTGTGCCCAGGCACGTTCGCGTGCGATGCGTATATTGCGACGGAGAAAGAAGTTGAGGATCAATGTGACTTGGGAGCCAAGAGATATCACTGCCGCGTCTGTGATAAAATAAGAGAGCGGTTAGATATATGTGCGATATGTGTATGAGGAGGGCTGACATGTTGGGAGACTGAATGGAATTTTGTACCCGAAGAATGTGTCATGAGATAGGCCAGTGACCCGCGCAGAACTGAAAATGCAATTAGTCTCTCAAAATCTAGGAATGAGGTGGTGTTTGACTTACTGGATGAGAAATAGTTCAATGAATTCTCGCTGTACATAGAAGGTCAAACATGTCTGTTCGGGCAACAGTCAAAACCAAGGCATGAGTGAAATACAAAACCGCATATACCCATGCAAATCCAACAGTCAAACCCCTCTGCGTGCCATGCTTGCACTTATCCCACGCCGGCCTAGACAGGCTTTTATCCGTCACGAGCCTGTATATGCCAACAATGACATAGGAAGGCGGGAATTGCAGACGACGGGCGGCGCGTTCGAGCTCGGGTGGAACCGGATTAGAGGAAATTGGATCTGCAATAGGATCGCTGAAGGAGCCTGGAAGATCGTCTCCTTGTTGGAGTACCAGCTTTTCGTTTGAAGGGCGTTGGATGCTAGATACCACAGACATGAAGAGCGTTGTTGTTTAGGGTTCAGATTACATAGGCGCCCATGTGTACAGAATTTTGCTCAAACCGATCCTAATGCGTACGTATGTGCAGCAAAACCTTCAATACGACCCAAAATCGCCTATTTAGGATCAAACCTCCGAGTCTGAGCCTGTTCAAGTCAGCCACTACTATCCGGATCCGAGGTTCAACAGTTGTCTACTCTGCCTTAGGAATACTAGGCAAGTTACTACGCCCATGAGCCTGCCACTATACACTTGAATGCGAGCACATTCGACAACGGGCCGGGCTCGAGTTGAACATGTCAAATTCGGAGGCGACTCTTATGACAAGACACAGGTACCAATCGTTCTCAGTCGTTCTCTTAGTCGTCATCTGTACATCGCAATTCATGTTCAAGCTATTGGATGCATTGACAGACACCCGTCGAATAATGCTTGTCATGACCCTTGGCAAACTGACGCGTATGTATTTCTGCCTCTTGTTGCAACTCACAAATTCAAGGTGGGTATATTTCATCTATATATGTCACTGACTGGTCTCCTTATTGACGATTGACATTTTTTATCACGCTCTGCTGTCGGTGTACTTTAGCGCTCAATTGACTTCGACGGTGATTCAAGTTAAGCGCCAGGATTCCCGTTCCGGTGTAGAACCTTATCTGCGCTGCAACTTGCTGTTTCAAACGTTACACTGCATTGCCCTAAGACCGCCTTGTCAGCACCCTCTCCGTCGACCTCCTCTCCAGTGTTGAGAAGCGAAAGGATACTAACAGCTCCATGCTACCGGCAGGCTGGGAATCAAGTAAGGACAATCAAGGACGAACATACTATATAGATCACAACACACACACTACCACATGGACCCAACCCACAGGTATGTAAATTACTATGGCCCACTATTTCAATTCACCTTGTGGGCAGTGCGGCCTGGTTTGCCTGATAGTTCAGCACTGCCGGCGGGCTGGGAGGCAAGATTGCATAGCGACGGCCGAGTGTACTATACGGACCACAACACTAAAACTACCACATGGAATCATCCCACACGTGAGTCCGTCACTACTCCTACCTACCAAACTCACCTTTGCAGGCAGTGCCTTCTTTGCCTGTTCCGTGGGAAAGGCGTGTCACTGACAGCGGCCGCATGTATTTCGTCAATCATAATGCGAGAACCACAACTTTTAATGATCCTAGCTCGTCTGGAAATTTACACAGCACTATGTGAGCTGCAGTATCTGATACCTTTAGATGGATATCAGATATTCATTTCAGTTGGTCTGACCTTCGTAGGTTGTGTCTTCTGTGTTGCATCCGTCCAAAGAACGGTCAATTTGATTTCTGCGGGCAAGAATGCAGGCTGAAGGCGAAGCAGCTAGCACCTCTGCTTCTTGCAATCCCTCGAGGTCATACCACATTCACGATGGGTAAGTGTATCAAAACAGCCTTTCCTACATCTGTAATGACCGTAAATTCTTAGTCGAGAATAAGTTTCAGCAAGGATGGAAAGCTGGCACATCGTGCCCCACCGTCAAACGTGTGTACAGAATTGTAGAAAGCCAAGCCTCGATCGATTCATATTACGCATATCTGTTCGTTTGTCATGCAAACCATCGGGGAGTGTTTCGAACTTATGATTCGCCACAGAAACAAATACAGTAATCAGTGCTTCCGTTTTCACGGAACAAATCGAAATTGCCAACTTGGGGATCATGGTCATAATTCGTTATGCACATCTTCGTCTTGTTGTGCCTGCTCAGTTATTAAAACATCCTTCAAAGTCAGCCTTGCAAATCCTGGCGGAGCGTAAGTAGCGATTTGTTGGCTATTGTTAGTTCTTTGTTTCTTTTGTCTAAATTCTGGATAAGGTTTGGGCAGGGTATTTACACTTCATCCGCATCGAACAAGTAAGTATGGTTCTGCAGCTGAACCATTGTACTGATTTTGTCCAGGTCGGCCAGCTACTCTACTAGCGGAGTAATGTTTCTGACCAAAGTTGTCTTGGGAAAAGTTTGCGAAGTAACTAAATTTGCCCAAGTGAAGTCATGCCCTTCTGGCAAGCAGTCGGTGAGTTTCATTTGTGTGTCATGCACGATTATGATCTGAGTTTTGTTGTGTAAAGGTTGTATTTGACAGGATGAATGGAACCCTGAACGAAACAGTGGTGTATACAAACGAAGCGATTAGACCGATGTTTCTTATTGTTTTTGGATAGCACTGTGCCAATCATTTTTCTGATATGTTGAATGACTTATGTATTGCAACCTGAATATCATTGCTTGAATGTCATTGCCCCAATTCAGATGTGAGCCAGTTTCCTTCCTCTAATCTACACACAGAAAAATTTTCAAATATAATGACACATGTGGAAAATATATATTTGGAAGGTTGGATCAGTAACTACCGCATTCAACAGGTTTAAATTGCTTTGTCCCCAATGTTGACATTAGTGATTGTCAATGGGTAACCATTGCATTTCTGATGATCTCAAAGAGGCATCCCTTCGTATGAAAGCCAGGGCCTACCTGACCAAAGAAATCCTTGCAATCAGTGCAATATCCAGGTCAACTTTCCAGTGAGTTCAACAGTGGAAAAGGCTTACAGGCAGTGTTGCAAAAGCCCAAGCAATTAGCCAAAGAAGGCCTCACACACTTGTCCACCAGGACATTCAATATCTCCTCACTCTTGCTCATCATAAGCCCACTCTTTTCCTGGATGGGTATGCAGATTGCCTTGCAGATGTGCATCACATCAATCACCCAAATGACAAGCTGATCTTGTTTCAATGATCATGCTTGACCAGCACATTAATATCAGCGCGATCACAATGGTATGATGGCGTCAACCTATTGGAGTTTCATCAGGCTTCAGTCAACCTTCAGCCTCAGCATTATTGATCTTTACAATATCACCGGTAGGGGCTTCAGCATATCTTTATAATCTATATTACATTCAACTTTGCAATGTTTTGTTTTATATTTTGTTTTATGTTGCTATGTTCTTGGGAAACTCAGCATTACCTCTATTCCTTATCACTGTATATATTCTGTACTTTTCTTGGATTCAATAAGAATGATTTCTCCTCTCATCAGAATATTACAAAACATTGAACTCACTTAGTATTGTCTCGACCTTTGTATCTCAACCTCGACATCACTGTATTCACCTTAGTATCTTCAAGTCTGGGCAACATATACTTGCCAGACATCCATAGGACCTTGATATTGACATCAAGCTTCACATCAAGACATCTATCTTGACATCATGACATTGTCAGCTCACTACTACACTCATCTTAGAACTCTTGAAAGGGTTACTTGCCAACTCACATTTATTATATCTTGTTGTGGTGTTTGTCTTGGTTTCTGACCATATAGACATCACAGGCATATCATATTTGGAGCCCACCATGAGGGGTTGAGTTTCAAAATTTCTTCACCAACCTCTTCACAGTCTTCATCCCCCCCCCACTTGACTGTCCTAGAGCAACCTACACTAGAAACCTTTGACAAGAGTTTCATGCAGCTTTCACCAAAGTCAATCTGTCAGACTTTGAGATTTTCATGGACTCCAACATTGTACCAGTAACAGAATCCCATCATTACAACCTATCCTCTCATTTCAACTCATTAACTCCTCTATCCTCCACTGCATCTTTGATCTCATCCACTGTGCCATCTATATCATCTGTCACACTACAGTCATCGCCATCACCTCCTGTTGAATTGAAAATTAGTGCACCCATAGTCATTCCTATGCCAGCTCACAGAGATTGATCCACTCCTCACTTTGATCCTCAGCAACCTCAAGAACTTTGATGGTACTTGCCAACCTCAACTTCGTGTTTGGTCATGCAGGTATCACTGATGTCACCAAGAAAAAGAAACACATATGTGGATATATCAATGTTGACACTGTAAGGGCAACCCTGCTGTGCTGAGGTAATCACTCAGCTAGCAGGGGGAAATCCAAAGATGAATATAAGTGGCTATAATACAGGGAAAATATGAAGGACTACTAACCTAGCAGGGGGAAATCCAAAGAGAATACTCTGAGGAAAACCCTGCTAGGGATGACAAGTATATATGCTAGACAGGTGTGAAAAAGGACTGTACAGTAGGTGAGCTAAGTGAGTGAAATGAGGCTTGTGACAAGGAGACAAGTATGTAAATGTAATTGGAATTGTGTTTACAGAGTCAGAGTTGCATAGTCACAACCAGAGTTGGTTGTGCAGGGTCGGAAATGGGTGGTCCCCTTACAGACATGGCTGACCTCTGGGAGTCTATTACTGAGTACTCTAATGCCCAGAAAACCTATGGAGACTTTGTCAAAGCAGTACAGGGTCTCTATCCAGGCGTAGAAGAAGAACGCAAATGGTCCATTGCAGATATGGACAAACTAGTTGGAGAGAGATCATGCCTTGGTGTTCTGTCTCTGGGAGATCTAGGTGACTATTATCATTAATTCTATACCATTACTGCCTTCATTAGGAGGAAGCAACACCTATCTGCTGCCAAACAGAGTTGAGTTTTTGTTCGAGTGTTCCAACCTGATCTCTGGTCATGTATCTCACAGAGGCTTCAGCTTAAACTTCCTGACCACTTCCCAGACAATCCATATGACCTTAGCAAAATCCACAAAGCTGTGCAGTTTGTCCTACATGGAATGCCTTCCAACCTCTTGACACCACCTTCTCCACCTATTCCTTCTGCAGGATCGACTATTACATCAATGTCTACATCCAGCAACAAGATCAAAGTTGAGGACATTGCTGCAATGATCAAGCACATTACTGAATCCTTTGTTAAAGCCTTATCAGCTCAGGGTGCATGTAGCAGTTCCTCTGGAGATCGACTCCCTCAACCTGTTAATCCTAATCCTACATCTGGTTGTAACTACTGCAGATCACTTGAGCACTTCATCCATAATTGTCTCATCATCCTAGAGGATATTAAGCAAGGGAGATGCAAGCGTAACATCAAAGGCAAAGTTACTCTTCCTACCAGTGCTTTCATACCCCGTGACATCCCTGGTAACTGCCTCAAAGATTGTATCAAGGAGTGGCACTGTTGCAACCCTAGACAGCTTGCTGCAGCACAGATGTTGTACCATGTGTTGTCAAATGGAATCTCAGACACTTCTGGTACATCACAGCTTAAGGTCAAAGCAGTGCCCACATTGATAGCTAGTTGTAATTCACCTTAGAGTACCATATTTCCCCTGCAGTGAGTAGGAACTGTTTGGTTTAAGGGTTCCTACTAACTGTAAGGATGTTATACTGGTGTCTGTGGGTCATCTTATATGCACCTGGGATGGTCCATGGATGTGACCCAGGTCCAGGGATGATTTGGACCATGGTGCATGGACATGGGCTGTGTGTGTTGACCCAGGTCCATTGGGTCATATGATGGATTGCTCATGTGCATGGGCTGTTTTGAGGTCCATTTCAAATAACCCTGGGCTATTGTTAGGCAATCTTGCTGCATTGGGGAGAGGGGACCTACATGGCTCTCATAGGTTTCCATCTTGACATCAGACTTGATTACACCTAAATTATGCTACTCCTTATATCACCTCTGACCGCAGTACATGTGTAATGAATTTTATGATGAAGCTGTATTGCCAGATTTGGCAGTGCCAAATCTGCTCTTTTAATGGGCAGAATGTGAATGAACAGATCACACTTGTGGGGAGTGGGCCATTGCTATGCATGGCAGGTATGAGTCCCCTATTTTATTCATTTTATTTACATACATATACTCTACAATAGTCTTTATTTATTTTTCTACAATTTACTTTACTGTGCACTGACATGAAATGGGTCCAGCACTGCCAAATCTGACATGTTAATTCACACAGGCATTCTTACATGCATACCAGGCCCCACTACCATTTAATACCAACTTCCAATGCACATTGGAAGTTTTTTTCATCAAATTTATTGTGCTAAAGGAAACATCCTAAGTTACACATGTACTGCGGTCAGAGGTGATATAAGGAGTAGCATAATTTAGGTGTAATCAAGTCCAATGTCAAGATGGAAACCTATGAGAGCCATGTAGGTTCCCTCTCCCTGCCCCTGAATGGGGGCAGCTTGAGGGACCAGATTATCCCAGTCAACCATGCTCCCCAATGAGCCCTGAGAAAATAAGTGGACCACAAAAGAGATAATGCTTGAGGTGAAATTCGAAAATACCCATTGGAAGTTGGTAGTGTAGCCTTATATGCAGTGAGGCCTTTGTGAAATAAAATGTCAGATTCAGCACTGCCAAATCTGTTATGACACCAGATTCAATGGTGTAGAATCTGGAAATTTTATATTTCCCCAAGGCCTAACTGCACACACATGGGACTCCACTACCAACTTCCAATGTGCATAGGAAGTTGGTATTAGATGATAACAGTGCCCAGTATGCATATAATGATGCATCTATGAATTTAACTAAATCTCAAATTTGACACCACCAAATTCAAAAAGCCCTCATTGCTGATACCACTTATCCATAGCTACAATCTGAGCTTTTGTTCATTAAAATTCATACCCTGGTTGTTGAGATATGCAGGTTAAAAAGGGTGTGTTAAAAGAGCAAATAATGGGTGAGCATTGGCTGATTGTCGGAGTTGCAGAGGTTTCCTTTTATATTCAAAATCTGCATCAGTTTTGAAACTCAGTTAATGGTGACTACAAAATACAGTCGCACAGTAAGTAAAACACTTTCCCACAATATACAATGTTCGTGCTAGGCAGCAGAAAGTTGCTCAGAACCTCAGGTTAAAAGAACAAGTCTTAAATTAACATTTAAGGACTTGTAATAAATAATTTTTGTAAATAAAATATGAATTTCCCTATATGGTCTACCATATCTGACATATTTCAATAGTTAATTATACACAATGTGACAGGGTCACTGGCAGATTCAGGAGGCTCGGACTCTATATAGCTTAGTCAGCCAGTAGATACCTGATTCAGTTTCCTGTCCTCACATATCAGACTATATTAGACCTTTTCCCCCCTTTTAGAGGCTTCCCCCTCTGACACGAGAGGCCCCACCTCTCCATGTGGTGATGACATCGGATTTGATACCCCAATCTGCCTAACCAATCGAGCCATCCACCACCCACCACGAAAAAACCAAATCCACGCAAGAATACAAAATCCGAAACTGACAACTAACGCACACGTCAAGACTACACCCATTTACATGGCGATAACACCCCCCCCCCCCCCCCCCCCCCCAAAAAAAAAAACAAAAAAAAAACCCCCCTATATCCTCCTGCACAAATGCCCTATGTTAATGGTTATTTTGTGATGGATAACTCTCACTATACCAACTCCCACTTTCACATCCCAACCTACAACAAACTCCAAGCACCACCCAAACCTGTAATGCATCCAAATTTGGCAGCTGCAGAGTTAGGCCTGACCCCCAAAGAGCTCGCACCAATATTACAGGAATGTGAGAACCCACAGATCGCATTTGCACAGCCACCGCTGATCCTTACAAGAACCACCACCAACCACCCAATTCCACCAACTGAACAACTCGGGCTGACCGCAGAGGAAGTAGAGGAGTTATTAGAGGACCAAAGGGAGTGGATGAGAGAGGAAGAACAGAGACACAAAGAGGGAGTAGAGACCCAACACCCAACAGAGACCCACCACCACCAGGGAGAGCAGAATGATGACACAGACACATGAATGGCACACCCACTGCTCGAGTACACACACAGCACGGTGTACAACATGGCACACGACAACAATGCTCAAGTCGTCCCATCCGAGCACCGCGATGAGCTCGATGATGGCACTGTCCATACAGAGCCCAATCACGACATGATCAAGCCGCTCACATATAATCCTGTTGTCCTGGGCAACAGATGTGGAGATTGGGCAGAGGATCCGGATGGGGAGATGGAATTTAACCTACAGGATGAGTACACGGCTAGATACTCCCCCCGTATAAGCAGTCTCTATATACTGTACAATTTCGAATGATTCATCACCCCTATGTGACTGTGACACACCTGACGAAATTTTCATTTCGTCACCTCACCAGAGAGCTTGTGACAGGCAGAAATTTTCATCAGGAGTGGTGATTTTGTGGCCAAATTCTAATATAATTGCCTAATTAGGAGGTGTGTCACATTCTGACCTTTCGTCAGTGGGCTCTGTGACATATGACGAAGCCTATATTTCGGCACGTCAGATGCCCTTGTGACGTGTGACTGACGAACTATCCAAATTGTACAGTATTCCAGGGCATAGCCACATATGTGGCAAAGAGCTGCCCACCACAAGCCCACTGTGATAGATCCGCCATCCGGTCGTCTATTCCTGGCAGAACCACACAATTCACTTTAGTGTAATGTAAAGAATTCTTCACCATCCAGCCCAATCTCCCGCATGCACCGCTGTTGTCAATTATTTCCCACAGAGGCATGACAAAGAGCTTAAGAGTCTATCCAATTTCGTCCTATATTCAACTTCTGCTTACACCATTCACATACAAAACCCAATACCATCAAAACTCGTTTCAGGAAGTCAAACCAACCCCACTTTCACCATCACCACAAACCCTCATCAAATGTTCTCTAACACTCACCCACACAACATCAGCTGCCCTTTCCCCCATGAACACGTTAGATGCGGTAATTCCTTTGACACTTCCAGCGGGGATTGTTCCGTCCAACAATCCCATAGACAACGCAAGGGACCCAATGCAATGTGCCACTACGTACGCTTTTGTGCCCTGAGGGTAGAGACTCGTGATGTGATTTAATGCGGCAGCGACCTCAAAACGGGCATCGTAAGTTGTCCACCCAGCTTTGGCAACAGCAGTTTTCCCGACGCGAAGGGTGACGCAGAAACAAGTGGCGCCTGAAGTCGTGAAGTACTCAATTGCGTTTACCTTGATGGTCGGCGTGGCGAAAATATTGTGATCTACAGCTGCACCGGGTACAAATAATATGGGCACGTCTGACGGAAGTTGAGTAGTGTCCTTAAAGATTACTGGAGTCCATATCCACATTCTCGTCTTGACACCATCACACGCAACGATCTGAATGATTTCGGCTGGAGAAATTTTGTGCATGTCCTCCGCCACAAGCACATCAGGCCACACCAGTGAAGTAAACGGTGCAAAGAAAAATTTTGCCATCTGCAGGGCGAAATACGAGAGGAATCGACCTGCTGCCCTTGCTCTCAAAATCAGAGTTGAACCCGTGGTAGAGGAACTTGCCAGCTCGTTGCCTATATTTGTGGCCACGATGCGTAGCACTCCGCGTCCTGCGATCGAGTTGTCCTTCAGATGAGTGATGGTTACGTAGAGTGTCGATACAGCTTTCCAGGTGCGCCACGGTGCGAATGCAATTGAGGAATCAATTACTTTGTACCCGTGGAAATGAAACATCTCGCCGTCGGTACTGATCATATCAAAATCGTAGCAGATATTTTTGGTGCCTGGAGTTCGATGGTCGTCGTTGAAAAGTTGGAATGTCCCACGAAGAACCATGAACGGGTCTTGACTGAGCGCGCCACACTAAAAAGTGCCAGTGAGTATCGCACGATGATCGGCTCTGTACGTAGCTGTGGTGCAAAAGTTATTCAGTGAGATGGACAAGATTGACCCAAATAAAAAGAAAGAAAGAAAGAACTTACAAGTGCCTGTGTCCCACCCGTGAACACTCAAGAAAAAGCGAGCGGAGCTTGAGGCACCTATTGCCGCTCCCTCTGCCACGGCAAAATCCTCAATCTCACCTCCAACGTGAATAAAGCCTTCCATAACTTCAGTAAACTCCGTACTAGCGTTGTCGCTCCGCTTTGCGTCTTCAATTATCTCGATGGCCTCCTTCAAATCGGGCGTTAGCGACAACGTTTTAGCAGGAGGGCCAAAGAGATCGAGTAGACCGTTTGTCGTTTCATAGTCGATCTCGATGCCTATTTTCGCAGCAACATGTTCAACGCTATCCTCCGCCAATGCAGTTATAGTCGCCAAAGGACTCACTCCTAATGCGGTAGGAATGACGCTTGCATCCACGCAAACGAGCCCGTGATGATATTCTTTCCCGAACCCTGTCAAAAGTTAGCCATGCACGGTCGTTGCGCCTTGGTCGGCAGTGCCATCGGAACTCATGTTCGCTCCTCCGATTGGATGGACAGTGATCTATTCCGCGTTAGGTCAGACAAGATAACAGAGTCAGTGCAAATACAGGACGAACCTCTCGCTCGCCTAGTGCAGCGAAGAACGGATTGTTAATATATGTCCCTCCCACCTCATTCGTCGCTTTGGCCAGCACTTCATTTAAATAAGCGACGTGCTTACTTGCTCCGACCCCAAAAAACTGCAAAACTGGTCTTCCACTCTCATTAAGCGTCAGGTAGGCCTGATTGCTATCATGGCTCATGATAAGATATACCTGTGTCCTCTGAACGCTTCTCCCACTAGAATATGGACCAAACATTCGGCTTCGCAAGCCCGACATGAGATGTCGGAGCCTGTGCGTCAGGTCCCACTGTCTGGGGAAGACTTTTCCGGGCATGCCCTCCAGAAGGACCTGTATGCCCGAGACAAGGGCCTCAGGAACAGCCCCCTCCTCGATTACAAAGCCTTCCAACGGATTCCCTTGGTCCCTGCAATCAATAATTCCTGTTATGGTTGGACCGACAGGTGAGGCAGAATCAGGATGTGTCCTCGCCATCGAATTGACCTCGTAGTCAGTGTTGTATCCGAATGCAAAAATTTCGGTAGTTCCCAGAGTACCAGCGGCAAGGAAGACACATCGCTTTGCGTGAACCCACATAAGGCTTTGTTCAAAAGTGTTCCTGGATACTCTCCTGTTAGATCCATGCCAGGCAAAGAAAACGATGTAGCCGTCTCCCTTCGGAGCCTTCTTGATGAACCGAACTTCGCATAAGCTGCCAACATTAATTGAGCATTCATAGTCAAGCAAAAAACGAAATAGGCCTACATCTCCACGCCCCAATTCCAAGCATCACTCAAATAATTGATCAGAGTGCTACTTTTACTCCCATCATTGACACCAGTCGAGTCCATGCCGCTCCCTGTACTCGCGCGCATCATAACACCAGTAGAATTCGGACCATCCTTAAACCGAGTCGTCTGAGGTGGACGATAGAAGCGGTCTTCCCAGCCCAATACGGCGGCCTGGGTTTGAAGAATATCCAGCTTCGCGAGTTTGGGGTATGAAAGCGGGTATGGGGATGGTTCAAGCATAGACGCTGCTCGTTCGTAATCTGAATTCTCGAATCAGCCCGATTGAAGATTTAAGCTTGTTGGGAGAGGAAAACCTTACATTTATTGAGACCTTCGGGATTATTCTTGATGTCAGGATGCCAGTCGCCCATATAGTGTCTTCTTGTCGGCATGAAGGATATTCCAATTCAGTAGACTGGTTCCTCCAAGGCCTAGAATGTGCAATACCGTCACCACCGTGTAAACATGTGTATGAAACAGATCGTATACTGACCATTTCCAACAAAAACATTCTGAGAATCTCCCAAAAGAAGTCGAAAGAGGCCTAAAGGGTCCCCAGTTTCCACGTATTTCCCTTCTATGTTTCCCGTTGTGAGCTTGCCCTGAACATGAAAATTCGGGGATACTTCAGACAAAGTGCTCGGGTATTCACCAGCTGACAAAGGCATTTCAGCAATCAGAGTCGCACTTGACATCCTCCGCAAAGACGCACGCCATCTTTCCATTCCTCGTTCGAGAACACAAACAGACTCCCCACCCTGGCCAAACGGCTCGCTGCAACGCCACCACCGTATCCACTCCCAATGACAAGAATGCCATATGAGGGACTCAACCATTCGACGGGTTTGGACAGACGTGGAAACTTTTGAGGGTGCTTATGTCCATGACTGGGATCGTCTGTCCCAAAGGCCGTTGGCATCTCGAAAAGTGGGGTTCCGTTGAAAGGATGAACGAGGAATTGGATGTCTCGTTGCTCGTTCGTGATGAGAGCGAAGAAGAAGCTGAGGACGATTCGATATCAAAGATATGTACATCATCGGTTTCTGCCATCATCTATCTTTCTGATCGCACTAATAAGAAAATGGGCATAAGTTTTGAGTCTATCTGATGATGCGTTGAGTAGTCGATGTCACGTATTTATATTACAGCCGCAATTTGATCTGATATATAATACCTCACCATTGCACCTGTATGCGATTCTAATAAATATCCCCTTTAGGGTACGTGCCTGACCCAACCGCATCGCCTTGAACCAATAATCGGGGAAATGGCACTCGCTCATGGGAATGTGCACTGACTCACGATTAGATGATTATGTGACGGTAATCGACTGAAAATATATTAACAAATATTGACGGTCAGCGGGGCCAAAAACTCACCGAATATGGTACTGTGGTCAGGGAACGAATTGATATTAACAGAAACTTTGAATCTAAAATAATCATAGCTAAACCCTGTGATGCGGAGAAAACGAGGGTGATGTACGAGAGGGTAACGGTCTGTGGGAGGTGTGACGGCGAACTGAACTGGGAAGAAAATTGAAGTGAACTGGACTGTGGATGTTGTCAAGATTATGACGACGCATCTATCATCCCATAACCTTCCTACAGTATTAAACCCTAATGAAACTCCCCGGTGAGAATCAATGATCTGGTAAGTACTGATGTATTGCATTGGGATGATGCCATTTGGTTCGAAAGCTGAAGCGAACGTGTGAAACGCAAGGGAGTAGGTGGATGAATAATACGAGGTTGGAGGGTTGAGCATAGACGAATTAGTCTGGTGACCCTCTAGCGAGAGGTATAGAGTCCAGTAGACGACTGTGCTTGTGTATTTCGATCATGAAGCTCAAGCATGAAATGCATGAAGAGCGGAAGCCGCGTGGTGGCTGTGCGAGCTCCAGATCGATGCTAGCAGGACCCCTGAATATCCACCGAGATGTTCGGTACCATGATCACCGAAAATGGGGGGTCTGAGGCTGGTATGTATGATACCGATCACCGAAAACAAGGGGGTCGGAGGCGAAATGTATGGTACATTTTCACCGAAAACTGGCCTCTAAGTGGAATTTTTTTGCATTTTCGCGCCACCGGCTGGTGGCGCGGACGCCAAATTTGGATTAATAGCTCCGTGCACCCTTAAATTTTGCATTTTTGGGTCAAAATGTATGGTACCGAACACCGAAAATCGGCCTTTTACCGACCACCGAATTTGGGGGTTGCCGGTATCGACCCTCTGAACAGATATTCAGAGGTCCTATGCTAGCAGCAATATAGTCATCACGAGCTGGTGTAAGCTGTATGAATGACACCCCGCTATGAATACTGTCCAGCATTTTGCGTGGTCATTTTATCAGATATGATGTTCAGTTGTGACCTTTACAGACAAATGTTTCGAGCTCTCAGATCCGAGCCAGGCAGGCGCTTTCTTGATTGCGTTCTGATTTTATTTCATACAGGTACATGCATGGAGACTATGTTACTTCCACCTACTCGTTGAATATTCAATGGGTAGGTTGCTGCATCTACGAATATTTTCGCCTCCAACGATGGACTATTCCCATTGGGATTAGTGTTCATGGGACTTATGTATTGTGCAGTACTAACGATTGATGCACTCAAGGGCCGGCTATCAAATTCGGCCATGAATCATCAATAATTTCGCACTAAGGCGATGCTCAAGACAGCTAGGATTACAATGAACTCAGGCCTTGATGAGAGATACGACCTACTGAATGGTCTATCAAATATACGGAATCAGATCACCAAAATGCCAAACTTAACTTGTTTATGGCAGGTTGACGTGACAGCCTGGGCTACAATGTTAGCGCTGGACTTTACCAATAAGGAACGACTGTATAGCGCAGTGCCAGCATCAGAACCCGACAACAGGCATATTGCGCTTTTGAATGGGTTAAAAATTTACATAATCAGTTATCACCTCATTGTTGTTTTCCTGATGGAGACAAGTTAGTGCTGTCGAGCCATCCACGGGTATCTTGTCATTCGGTGAGAACTCCTAGTACTGGTATATTAGTGTAGTGGTCCGTAATAAACAGTATGGCTAGCAACATTAGCACCATACCGCCCGATGCCATCTTGAATCCCTACACACCGTTGGTATTTCTTCCCCCAAATATTGCATATCAGCTCCAGGTTATATGCTATATACATGTTGCTACGCTCGCAGTAAGTCCAATACAATGCCTGACAATGATCAATCTTACTCGTAGACTGACAGGCATTCACATGGGACTGGCTTATGGCGATTCCGGAGGAGTACAGAATTATCCGCCAAGTGGGACTCAGCAGGCCTAATGTCGCGTACTTCTTATCGAGGTACACCATACGATAAGATCTTTTTGTTTAATGTTAGTTGTTTACTCCAGTGCTAATGCCACTAGATTCGGGACGTTTGGTACTTGTCTATCAACCACAATTTTCAAAAGTAGCTGCTTATCTCGCGTACTGCTGATGGTCGACCAACTGACACGGCACTACAGTTGCTCTGATAGACGACTGCAAAGCTATCAAATACGTTGAAGGCGCATTTCTCGAGATTGGTGTAACGGCCACCTCGCTACTATTTTTCTTCCGCGTGAAGGCTGTCTACAATAACTCAAGAATAATCACAGCTTTCTTTGGATTATTATGGCTGGCTATCACAGGTCTAAATATTCTAATTCTATCAGGGATGTCGAAACGTAAGTATTTCAGTTCCCTTTCACCACTGATGTCGCAAGAAGAACTACTAATCGCCAGACCACATACCACACACGCGACGCTGTTTTGAAAGCACGGCACCTAAATACTCCACGGCTCCATTCATTCTGGCTGCTCTGAACGATACCCTTGTCTTCCTTGCTATTTCATATCACATTCTCTCCTCTGCGATGGTCAGTAGCACCTGGAGCGCGCGAGTTAAGTCGTTTGTCACAGGTAACGGCCTACTGCATTTGTCCAAAGCTCTTTTACAAAGCGGACAAGTTTATTATTTGTGAGTCTTTTGTTTTTATTATTGATATCAATGAATTGGGGTCTCATTCATGCATAAGCGTTACTATCGGAATGGCCATTGCCACTACGGCTTTCATCCTTTCTCCCGGCGTTCCCGGCGTATTGAAACCTGTACTTGGCTCAGTATACATCGCACTATCGAGCGCAATGGCATGCCGCGTATACCGTGTTATTCTAGGAGTCTTGACAGACTTCCAAGACTCCCACCCGACGACGAATACAATCTTGTCTTCTATCGTGCAACCAACAATACTATCCGCGACAAAGGCATATTCAACAATTAGTAATCGACGCTAGTGCTGAGACAGATCAAGGAGCGTAGGCTACAGGTATTGGTTGACGAGAGATACCGAGCTGTCATTGATTACTTTGCTACAAAGAATCGGGAGTTCTGTTTTTATTTATTTCCTTTGTAGTATTGATATCCTCCGATTATTAAGGCTTGGATGATGTTAGGAATTTAAATAAGCAATTTTCGGAGACAACAAGGCTCTAACACGTGCCATCAGACACATACAGGGCTACGGAGCCGTCACTCGTACTTCAACCCACGGAATTATAAATGCGTCGTGCATGCCAGTGACGGAATTGTCAGATATCTCTCTTAATTAAGTCTGCTGCCTATTTACGGGACGTGCTAATGTCAGAGGTGCGTGCGGCTGATAAGGGAACATTCAACTTACTTTCTCCCCAATTGCGAATACTGTCGCTTGAATGTGGCATGCAATTGGAAGAGGACTGAAGACCGATTTGAATTAGCAAAGATGAGTGTAGGTTTATTCATTTTGAGACACGCACATGATACTGGCATCCGCCACACGAAGGTTCGAAGTTCCGTATACTTTTAAATCGTTACCTACAACACCTATGCAGCACATAAATCAACAACCGCGGTGTTGACAGGGAACACTCATGGTTACATACCACCAAGCTCGTGACGAGCCAGTGCGCAAGTGCCTGTATATAACAGATGAACATTTTTAAGAGTCATAGTCTGAGTGAGTGCTCACCCATCAAATGTGATCCGGTCTACATGGTAACGGATTAATTTATTCGTCACTGACATGCAAAGCAGTTAACATACCCCACCAGTGGCACGGATGAAGCTAAAATTCAATTTGATCAGGTTGCCGTCGTGATTATAGGGGGTCCACTCACTCAATGACTGACTGATCGTTCTTCAGAACCAGAGGAGGAAGTGATTGTGCTTCGATTAAGCCCTTAAGGGGCTCTGCACCCACGACCTTCTCCATGAGCCTGTACCCGACCACGAGAGCATCAATGTCTAAATCATAGCAACAATGTTCAGATTTATTTTATAATGAGAAACCAGTGCAATGTACCAAAATCATGGCTCAAATATTTGGGGTCAATCCGTGGACTTTTGAACGGGTCGGTCGAGTCAATGTGCTGAGACACAATCAGTATATCGACAATAAGAGAAAGGATATATTCACAATAGATCCGCGACTGAATGGATGCTGATCAGATTGCAATCAGCGATTGCACCAACGCTTGGAACATGGCATGGGAACTCACTTGCAATCCAGTCATTAAGAAAAAGTATGATGCATCATCTGCTGGCGCCACAATGCCTTTGGACATGAGGAGTGTCTCAAGAGTCGGCACCTCAGCTTTGCGTAACCATTCTGTCTGAATCTTGTACTGCACAGCCTGAAGTGGGGTAATCATGCCTTGCTGTTTGCCGTTGTCAATCGATACTTTGAGCTTGTCGAGCATAGCAGCAAAAATAGACCTGTCGAGAAGGTTGCCTAGAGGATTGTATGCGGTAGTCGAATCAACTGCCGCTAGCCACCCATTCTTGGATGATTCACTAGGAGAGAAATTAGATTCCAAGAAACATGACATAAGAATATTCATACTAGGTATCCTGCTGCTCCGCCAAGAACTTAGGACTATTTCTTAGTTGGTCTAGAGATATGATGAATCAGTTCGTATCGGAGAAGCTGTGAGGCATATCACTTGCCGAAGGTGACGGTGCCGGGTTTGAGGAGGAATTGCATGTGAATGAAGGTGTGATCCTGGAAACACACGACAGGTTCAGCTCCTGACCGACGAGGATTGTCGATACAATACGAACATGTAGATTCTCTCCGACACCGGGCAAATCGATTTGCGTCTCGATATTAAATCTGTTCAACAGTTCCTTCTTTCCGATCCCTTTCGGAAAAACAGGCGTAAAAATGTGGTGAATAGGCAAGCGAGGTGAGAACAAAATGCGACAAAGAACGATAAAGAAATATTCACCGGAGAGTTCCAAGATCTGGGGTGTCTGGACCGATCCCGCAGAGAGAATGACTTCCTTGGCTGCTTCCACTGTAAATGTCCTGCCTTCGACGACGAATTCGACTCCGGTTGCTACCAGGTTCCCAGCAGCATTTTTCTTGGGTTTTAACAATACCTTAGTGACCTACCATGGACGTGGGTGAGAATGATCTGTTTTTCAAAGAACAAAAACAACCAGCGCACATGGGCTCCAGTGAGGATTTGCAAATTACTACGGCTTGAAACACTTGGAGTCAGGTATGCCTCTGCAGCGGTCGAACGCTTTCCTGCTGCGATATCGACGTTCCGTCTCACATTGTATACGCCCGTTGCCTGGCCTCCAAACTGTCGAAGTGAATACGCCAGTGACACAAAACCAAGAAAATAAATACCAAGACCACTTACTGGGTTATTATTGGTGGGAACACCAATACTGTTCAACGCTTTGATATACGGAGGGATAATTTCAGTGTAGATGCTGTTGTAACTCGTCTAGGTATGTATCAGACGCGCCGAAAAGTAAGTCCAAAAAGCTTCATTTACTTTGACAGGTCCGTCCCTTCCTATCGTCTGTGTATCGGATAGGCCGATGTTGACAACATCTTTACCGGATAACGACATTGCCGCGAAGTCATTCGGCGACTGAGCGTCGGTCGCAGCGCCTTCGGACGCCAGCAAATACGGTAGAATTGAATTCCAGTCCCATGCATCGTCTGGATCGCCAAGCGTCTTCCAAGCATCATATTCGGCCTTACAAGCGCGATCCCACGCCATGTAATTTATGAGCGTGCTGCCACCTACTCCTCGCCCCCTTGAGAATAAAGAACACTCAGTTGTGGCTGCGTGGGGAAGAAATGTATCCGCACCTTGGAAGGCTTATAGTGCGTCCCAATGCACTTTCTTGAGGGAAAGTAGAAAAGGACCAGTCGTACTTCGGATTTCCGATGCTGCGGCCTAGATATTCTGGAGATACATGGCTAAGTAAAAATTCGAGAGCTCTTGCTCAGTTACTCACGTGGAACATCAACGAGCGAGTCGTGGCTGATTTTTAAACCAGCCTCGAGTACGCCGACTGTGGTCCCGGGATTCTCAGACAGCCTATGTTGCACGGATTATTATTGGCTCATCAGCGCCATCCAAAGTTCTGATGAACACACCTTGCTGCGATTGGGAGCCCAGCCGTACCTGCGCCAATGATGATGATGTCAAAATGGGTCTTCGCAAATACCTCCGCATTGGAGGTGGGAGACATGATGCAATAGGAATGACTCGGAAGATGAGAAACTACAGTTGGAACAATCTAAGAGGAAAATATTCGTTGGCGGTCTGGTGTTTGACGAAGAACAATGGAAGTGGTGTGCGACCGTAGACGCAGTCTAGCATCCCCTTTATACATTGGATATTCCATGATGAAGGGCATATAGTGCCGACAGAGCCGAACAGAAGCGACTGTCAGCAGACGAAGTACTTAGGGACTGTGTACACGAGGGCATAGGCTGCTTCGAACTGATACTGCTCCGAAATCGCTCCGAGTCGGGCATGTTGAAGTGGCAAAGTTTAAGTTCGGGCATCCTTTTTTGGCAGCCGAGAGCCTCGGTCTGCGCTTTGGTTGATCATGGTTTCCAAAGGCGGCCAGCGTGCCTTATGACAAGAAGGCTCTTTTCTTCCAGCACTGCAACATAGCCAGCGCAAAATATGCACTCATGGCTGTGGCAATGGAAGCTAAATTCATCTCGTGGAACCTCTTCTTCTACTAATCTATGATCATCATTGCGCAGTGTGCCTCGCGTATGATGGATCTAGCTTGCTTTGAAGCTCTGAGAGTGATTCATCCTAGCGCTGATGATCAGAAGAATTACGATATAGGGAGAAGATCAAGAGCAACCTTACCAAGATCTGCTATGTAGTGCCTGACCTCCCGACCTCCACGGATCCGTCGTGATTGCTGTATCTCCTACTTTGTACTTCAACTCTCTCTCTGCGCTGGAACGCCCAACTCCTTTTCCGAGTACCTGGGATCTTCTGTGGTTCTGCCGATATTCACTCTGGGAATGATTTGCCTCTTCGAGGGGCAAAGCATTAGGCCTCGATCGGAGGAGGTGGGAGATTTCGGTGGTGGTGGTGGTTGATCGGGCGATGATGACGCGAATAGTCGGACTATTGTACCGCATAAGCTGGAGCCTAGGGTCGACGAGGAAGACGAGTGGAAGATCACAAGTAACAACAGCAACAGAAACGTGAGGATGAGTATGAGGAGAAGATGAGACGAGATATAATCACAAGACCTAGGACCCTCGAGCTTACCGGGGTTGGGGATGATGCACTATACCACTGCAGGACGACGAATACCCCGTCGAATCGAATCAGCACTTGTTCAATACATGGTCTTCGGGCTTCAACTGGACGTTATTGTTCTTGAAAGTCTCGTTAAGGCTTCTCAGGTCCTGGCTCAAGCTGGTTCAGGTCCCACATCTACCACTGACAATCGTCGAATCTACTTCGTCCTCTACTCCCTCGGAATTCGATACACCTGCAGGTCCTCCATCATCTTCATCCCCCTCCTCCAAACCGAATCTCTCACGCAGATGTAAAACAGCTGGAAGAAAGCAATCCCCTTCCGTTTCTGTATGAGAGGAGTGAGCTGCTGAACGCGATTAGCTTCCGGGAGGGAGTTGAAGGTCAAAGCAGCCGAAGGTTTACTTTACCACCACGGCGGCCAAATTTGAGGCTGGGTTAGCTAGCTGGGCGGTTTTATAACGCCAGCACCAACAGCAGCAGTGTAGGGTTGGGGAGGCTGGGGGGTTCTGCAAGTGAGTTTGGAAAGTGTTTAGTGGGAGCAATGGACGGAAGGCTCGTTACGCCTCTTAGTCTAAGCGGAATCGGCCAAGGCAGAGAGGTCGAGCTCTAGCCGGGCGGAGGGGAGATCTATTCTCGAGGTGGTTGTCCCGGTGCCAGTGCTGAAGTGGAGCCTATATCGACCTGTAGTACGCACTTCTTTGGGACGGCCGTATACCCCTCCCCTCCCTCCCTCTAGAGATGGCGGCACTGACGCAGATATATCCGCCTGATGTGACTTGTCTGCTGTATTCCAACATTTTTAGGGAGTTCTTTTCATTGCAAAATTTAATAAATTGTACGTCGTCGCTGTTACACGCAATACCATGATGTACGCCTCTTTGTCAAATGACAGAATTTAAGCAGAGAACGTAGGGAGGGAATATCGCAAGTCACTCAACCTTCAGTCGGTTGTTGGAAACGACTAAGATGCTAAGTTACAGCGATACAAAGCCATAATGAATAAAACAAAATATGTATGAAAGAGAAAGAGGTAAGTAAGTACACAAATCTATTGGCAAGTAAGCACTTAAGCGCCCAACTTTATCACAGGCACGAGCGCTTAGAGTCTACTATCTTCGCAACCATGGATCTATTCGACTTCTCATCGTACCTCAAATGCATTCTCTCCGTACCCTCAGAAGAGATAGACATTCAGCAACTTACCGGAGGACTTATGAACTTAACCGTCCGAGCTTCATTCACCCCTCCAGCCAACCTGTTTCGGTTTGGACATCTCTCAAGTGCCATACTCAAATATGCCCCACCATTCATGGCAGCAGACCCAACACAACCCATGTCTGTTCACCGACAAGCAATCGAAGCTCAGGCGCTTGTTCTGCTTTCTGGATGCTCAATACCAGCTATCAGCGAAATCCTGTCCAAATTCCCAACACTACGCATCCCGAAGCTCATACATCATGATGCAGAACGACACGTGCTCTGGATGACGGACCTAGGAGAAACACAGACTCTTTCTCAATATTTGACCTCTGATCCTCTTATGCACGATATTGAGAGAATCGCTACGAGTTTAGGCGCATTTCTGGCCGAACTCTTCAGAGCTACTCGCGACCCACCCGATGATACAATAACTCTCGTCGCTAACCCGAGTCATACCGCCCAGACCTACTCGTTCCTTATATCTGTGACGAAAAAGGTGCTCACAACGGCAGGCATCACCAATGCAGAATTGCTAGCAGAGCGTGTCAACGAGGCTTTGCAAAGTAATGGCACGGTAGAGCCTTGTCTCGGGATGGCAGACCTATGGCCGGGGAATATATTAATTGACTCACACTGTAACATCGGCCTTGTAGACTGGGAATATTTTGGATTATCGACTGCTAGCAGTGAACTCGGGATGCTGGGTGAGCTGTCATCCGCTTTGCTTTATGGTAACTGCGACTGAAGAGTGCGAAGTTGCGCATCTGCATCTGATCCGCTTACAGACCCAAGCCTCAGCGCACGAAAACTCTCGCTCATTCACTGCTTTCCTTCTTGACAGTTATTTTCAACACGCTCCCGCTCCATCAAGTTATTTCAGACGTCAGATACTTATGGCATATGGATGTGAGCTCGTTACTCGCTTGGAGAATGCCAGGGAACTCGAAGATGCGTCAAAAGGCCAGTTGCTCAATGCAGGGGTCAGAAGCTTGATCGCTGCTGGAGGCTCAGAGAACGAGGTTGATTTTTCGACTTTGAAGGTCCTAGATAATGATCGCGGAGCCTTGAGCCAAGATATTATGGCTATGGTGTGCCATCGGTAATTATATACTCGATCATGTGTAAAAACCATTAGCTGATTTTCGTTGGGGTCTGGTAGCTTTGCTTAAACGAAGCAGAATTCCAAGATTGAATGCCTGACCATTTCTTTCAGACGAACACATGACTTGCATCTATGATACCCCGACGTCGGTCACCTTGCTAAAAATTATTTCTTGAATACCCCCTAGCTATATGCACCGGATGGATTCGAAGCGGTTTATTTATTCGTCGCTACGTATGAATTTTACTACGAGGGGGGGACAGTCCAAACGACACTTTCGGAGTCATTAAGCGGTTCAGGCTCACGACCGCTGTCGCACACGCTATTCTGACCATCTGACTCTTTAGAATAGGTTTTTTCCATCAGTGTACCTAAACTTCAGCTTATTCAAGTCAATATCCTGAATCATGCGAACCTGCTAACTGTGTTTAGCGCATGAAACAGCCCCCAGGGTGAGAATACGGCTTACGTTGATAGCAAGCGGATCGACTCCCACAGGCGCAAAGCCATTGCAGTCAATCATAATACTGCTTCCGCACGTAGGACAGAATTTGTGTGTCACCATCTTCGTTCCAAATGCGTAATCGCTAAGATGGTCATAACCCGAATAGAAAACGACGTCTTGGCGTTCCGGGTAAACTAGAAGGTAGCCATTGAGGCTGCAAATGGAACAGTTGCAGCTATTGGCTTGGTGATCCGAGAGGGAGGGGATATGTATGGTGTAAGTCACGGTACCGCAGTGGCAATTGGCATTATAACGTTTGAAGTTAGAAACGGCTGAGGGCGTTGATGATTGGTCAGGGGTTGTGGCAATTTGTGGAGCCTTGTATATTGGTTGCATCATCTTGCCGTCGAGGTCCTTGTAGTTTAGCTTCTGCAGATCGATGCCCTGAATCAGACGAACCTAGATGTTTTATTTGAGACGATCAATATCCTAAAACCACAAATTCGACGATGCTTACATTGATCCACAGTTCCGAATCTTCGTTCTCGTTAAATTCAACCATGGCACTACTTCCGCACCTAGGGCAGAACTTATGCGCACCCCCTTTGTCGCCAAAGGAGTAAGACACCATATTATTAAGGTCCGTGTGAAAATCGACATCCGCTCTTTTCAGGTGGATGAGCAAATAGCCATTGCGGCTACATATGGAGCAATCACAGCGGTCCACTTGGTGGTCCGACAGGGAAGGCGTTCGAATAGTAAAGGTAACAGCGCCGCAATGACAACTGGCTCTGTAAGAGGCGAGTTCTTGGTTGGGAGACGACATGGAAGTTCATATGGCAGCTGTGTGTTCAAATATTCGCTTTCCGGAACAATCCGAAGCCTCACGTCAGTATCTCCATCTGTAAAGATGGACCGAATGACAAGGGAAGCACCTTGCCATGAACTATCCTCGAACCACCCTTTCAATTGCCAAACTACCGGCCCGCAAACAATGGCCACGGTCGGTCTTGTGGACGTGTTAAGATACCATGAGATCATATTGGAGTCGGTCAGGATGTTATGTTATTCCAGTATGTGTGACAGAATTTGTAAGTGCTTTGCTAGTAGCCGAAAAAGTACAAGCGGAGGGGTTTCAGTCGGCGTGTCAGCGGATTGGTCCAACGCTCCCAAACTTGAGATGCATATACACCAGACGCAACCTTAGTCAACTGCCAAGTTCAACGATGGGACGGGTCGGGAATTGATGGAGGGGAGCAAATGTGTAATTGCTACGCTGTCACAAGTTGTTTTGATTTTGGAGCTGCGAAAACAGCGCGCGCGTATTCGAAATATAGATCAAGGTTGCGTAGCAGAATATAAGGTAGCAATGTCGCTACCGTCACCCTGTTATTTTAGGAGTAGCTGTTTGTAGGCCCTTGTAGACCCAAATCGTCCACGTTGTTGTTGTTGTAATATAGTGTGACGGTGACTTTTTGTTCGGCAACGTATGCCGAACACCGAAGCATCTCTTGCACAGCCTCGCTGGGAGAAGTTCGACCCAGTGCTTTCTGTCATTTTCAAGCTGTGCCCATGGCTTTCTGTTACTAACTGCTCTCTTCCTTGTTGGATTCTGTATACCCCGAACGATGCAAAACTCTTTCTCGTCAGACTCAGAGTATGTTGTCTATCCGATCTTAATTGCATCGTTCCTGATAGAACTTCATTTAGCGCTTGGTCTTTCACAAGTAGGCGCTCTTTCGGCTTCGCTTTAGGTGCTTGGAATGCTCATGACAGCCTCTCATTACAGTTATCCGCAGTCAGGGACTGGCACCATTACGACCAGAAAAGGGCTGGCGGCCAATCATCACAGTGACCTTTGATCACCAACACCACGAAGTTGTGTTGGGCAGCGATGGGCAGAATCCGAATTTAAAAAGGCCATTCTACCTGTGAATACCAATTATGCTGGCTATTATACGATATTCTAACTGACACCTGTCTTAGTCGCTACGCAGACCCAAAATCGCCTGTGGATATCGATGTTTGGCACAAATCCCAAAGCAAAAAGAAGGCAAGAAAGCGGAACCAGGTCGCATCAATCCGTCTTTCGCTTGAAGAGGTGCTGAAAAGGCAGGGGTCTGAGCCGAGTCAGTGTCTTGTTATATTTTATTGCAATAAATACTGACATGATCATTCAGAAACTGAGATACGTCTCAATTGTCATTCGGCTGTCAAACGCGGACAGAACGGTCGGAGCAAACAACAAAATGCGGCTTGTCTACATATTAAATTGCGCCCACCCGCATCATATGCGTCACTATCAGAATCATCGACCCTAAATGATCTGAACGAAGATACTCTATCTCATACGTGCTCTTGTAAGTAGTCCAGCATCTTACTCATGACCGCACCTTAATGTTTCATTTACAGCCGACAGCTCCAATACTCTCACCTCACCATGTACCCCCACAAGCACAGACTTTGACCTACCTGAAGTTCCTGGCCCAGTGGAACAGCAGAAACTTAGAAGGCGACGTGTTCGGGGATACTCTGTGGACCCTGACAACGAAGACATGGACGACGAGTGCTCGATCGAGGATGACCCCGATGATTACTGCTTTGTCGAAGAGGACACATTATTAGAACCTGCAGATTTGGATTGTGCAGATGGCGTCATTGGGATTCCACCCAAATCGATTGGACCGTGGTTAGTGGCATCACTCCTTCCTCGCTATGTCGATCAGATCAGCGTGGAATCGACAATGTCGGCTGCCGAGTCTACCGTATCTCGATTCTCGATTTATCGCGAGCTAAGAGATGCTTCGCTTGATGAAGACTTTGAAAAAGTCCTTAAAACAATGATGACAGAGTGGACGTTTGTGGGAGCTTGCGTAAGTGAGGTTGTTGTGTACTATGTTCGTTTTCGCTAATAATATCATTCCTTGGATGTAGCTCATAGCTCTAGCTGGGTACGTGAAGCTTACACTTAAATACGCGTCTGTGAAGTTGATGCTATGCCCGCAGACTGGATGCTACAATATTTTCAACCACCTCGGGCGGTACGAATGTACCACAGTCCACCTCAGGATTCCAAATTACTCGGCCGACCCAGCAATTAATTGCTATATCTTCAATTTTCACGGGCCTAGGCCTTGCAATAGATGCATGGTTTATGCTTCGGTATGGCATGTTGAATGCCGCCACATTTCGTGTCAGTATTTACCTAGTATTTCGTCCGATTAATATCTGATGAATGAATTATAGCGAAATGCCCTGGACGTATACGACACTTACCTCTCCTTCAGTGTCACGTCTAGGATGCCCATCACGTTGACCTTCCTTTCCGCTTGCTCCCTCATGGGCTTCCTGGTCATAGTATCCGCGACTGTCTGGCCGACGGCAGCAATCGTCCTTTGTGGAATTGCGGGTGTCGCCTGCACGTTGCAATACCTTATTTATGGACTTCATTCTGTGTGGTGTTTTGGCCAACGGATGTTGCGGGGCATTCGGAATGGCGTTGTTCGAGGTTGTGCACGGGTCTTTCGGAAAGCGACGAGTGCTGATAACTTCTCAGCCAATGTCGTTGTTGACCCCACGGCATCACCTCCGTCTGCCGATACACGCCTCCCGCCTCCGTCTGCTGATACACGCCTCCCGCCACCTGCTCATTGCTCGATTACCACCATCCAGCCCCCGATACGTCCACCGCGAAATCCTGCGCGTATGGCTACCACATCTTAACACGCTGTCTTTATGGACCGTCGTGTGATTTAGAGACTATTGTTTGTGTTGATTATCATCCGAAAATATAGTGTAATACCTACCTATCCATGGAACACTGAAACGTACCATGCTATCGACTTGCTATCGAATTGTTATCCATTGGTTATTCATATGTAATACAACATTTTGGCAGATACATTTTTTCAACGAGTTTGTAGCTCCGCCCGGTCTGACCCCGAAACAAATTTTGTCTTCGATCGATCACCATATATACGCGTATACCTCCCCGGAATAACTTGTCACCACACTACCACCATTCTCAACGCACTTCGTTTGCTGAGGCGCGCAGTGCGCGGCTCACAAGAAACATATTTGGAAATGCCTGGCCTGACTTCAGACACGAATTCGCAGAAGCTGAGTGGTTACAGGTTCTACGAGGAGGTCCTGGGTAGTCCAAAATATGTTGTTGCACCCATGGTCGACCAAAGCGAGCTGGTGAGCAAAGTGGTTTTCAGACCTGGCTCAATGATGTTTATCACATCGATAGGCTTGGAGGATTTTGTCCCGTCGATACGGAGCACAAGTGAGCAGTCATACATTGCAGACGAACTGTCAATGACCGATTGACCTGCTCCCAAGCTCGTTTATACACCCATGATAAATGCAAAAGTTAGTTGAATTATTTTACCAGATCCACTGTCCGCTGACGAGTGTATACAGATGTTTGCCTCTGAGAAAACGCGAAAAGGCTATCGAGATCAGAACTTCAATATATCCAATGGCGAGGAAGGTGGTCCACAAGACAGACCTCTTATCGTTCAATTCTGCGCCAACAACGCGGACCAACTCCTCGAGTCTGCTAAATTCGTCGAACCTCATTGCGATGCAGTCGATATAAACCTGGGCTGTCCACAGTATATTGCACGCAAAGGTCATTATGGAGCATATCTACAGGACGAATGGGATCTTATACACAATCTCAGTAAGTGGTAATTTGAGGAATCATCTTTTCTGCTCTGATTTGCGCCCCAGTCAATACGTTGCATAAGAACCTGTCGATCCCTGTCACTGCGAAGTTCCGCGTCTTTTCGACTGTGGAGAAGACGGTAGAGTATGCTAAGATGTTAGAAAGCGCAGGTGCGCAGATTCTGACATGTCATGGTCGTACACGGGAGCAGCGTGGTCATTCAACTGTACGTGCCCCTTTGCAATCTCTTGGATGCCGTGTAACCGTTTCCGTTTCGCAGGGCCTCGCAGATTGGGCAAAGATTCGTGCAGTGAAAGACGCTGTTTCTATCCCTGTCTTTGCCAATGGCAATATTCTCTACCACTCGGATATTGAAGAGTGTCTTCGAATTACAGGCGCCGACGCTGTCATGTCCGCCGAAGGCCAGCTATATAACGCCGCTCTTTTTGCTCCGGCACAATCCTCTTCCACCTCTCTGTCGTCACCCCTCGCTTTCGACAAAGGTCTTCATCCACCACACGCCGACCTTGCTCTCGAATACCTTTCAATTGTCAAAGGATTGAAGACGAAGACTCCAATGAGCGCCGTCAAAGGTCATCTATTCAAGCTGATGCGACCTGCATTATCCCGCGAGACGGATCTGCGTGACAGATTAGGGAAAGTCAGAAACAATGACAAGGCAATTGACGAGTACGTCGAAGTCGTCCAGCAGATGAAGGCGCGAATGGAGGTGATCGTTGGCTATACCTCTCATGCATTTGGTCTTTTATTTACTCCTTTGCGGTTCATAGCGGGATGCCAACGAGGTCGAGAGTGTATCAGCTGAAGAGCTGGTGAAGATCGATCCTGCAACCCGTTTAAAAGTTCTACCACATTGGCTCGCGCAACCATATTGCCGGCCTCTTCCAATAATAGCACCGCAATCCACCGGAATGAGCAGCCCAATCCCGCGACAGGAAGAAGATGGTACTGTACCGCTCTGCCAAACGTCCACGTTGTTTCTGTCTTTACCCACATTCTGTCTTTTTAGGCGAAATGCTCACCGGAAAGCGACCACACTCCGAGATGGCGCGTGAATTTGAGAGACCTGTAGATGAAGCCAAGCGAGCGAGGGTCGGATCAGTGCCTGCTATGCTATGATTGTTAATCAGTGGCCTTAGAGAATACGCGTTAACTTCTACACATCGCCAACATTGTGATCGGTCTTACTTACCCGTATCTATATCTTTATCGTCTGATAATAGTTCAATTGTAGCATGACCGTCTACTATCACTGCATATAATATCGTGGTGTATTACATGGCTTCATTGGTAGTCTATGGTTCGCCTCTATCGTCTGTATATTCGCTGTTACTGGCAAATCGTCCATGCCCATACCAAACAAAAAAAAACCCCATTCGGTCGATCCAGATCACTGACATGATTACAATGTATTTCTGCATTATTTCAGTGTCCAAAAAACACTAATATATCACATGCAATATACGGACAAGGCGGGTAAAAAAAACAGTCGGCGGGTGCGATAACAAAGGAACATACCCTACAAATTTCTTAAAGTGCATGTACCGACTACAACCCACCCCCACCAAGAATATACTCTATGGCCGAATGTACGTTGCCAGCGGTTGCAAGTAACGCACGGACGTTCTGAGATGCATTTGTAAAGCCCATGTCGTTCAGTTGCTGTAGATGCACGAATAGCGGGTTAGATGCACATGTAGTATCTACGGTAAGCAGCTATCTCACCTGCAGTTGTACTTGGAATCTCTCCTCGGGAGATCGTGTATCCGCAGGAGCAGCCGGTGTAGGAGCTCCGCCAATTGCCCCGAATGGGTTAGCAGCACCACCTCCAGCAGCGCCAGCGCTCATACCGAACAGCTGCTGCATCATTGCAGGATCGAATCCTCCTGCACCCCCAGGCCCTCCAGTTGTTGCGCCGCTTGCACCTGCAACGGGGCCAAACATCGAAGCAAATGGTGCATGCGCTGGTGGTGAGCCTGGAGTGGGACTACCAGCATCATTGGAGGCATTACCGGGCGTACCAGGAGCTGGAAAACCGCCGGGGTTACCAGGGGCAGGAAATCCACTGCCATTATTACCGAATGGGCTGCCACCGCCGACGCCTCCTTCCTGCATCATGGCGGACATTTGTAGCATCATTCGTAGAGATTCAGGATTTGACCTGTGAGATATCATGTTCGAATCACTGTCGACATTGATATAAAGACAGATTACGCACATCAACTCTCGGAATCTTTCGCTCTGGAAGACCTGTCTGACTTGGGGGCCCATAGCCGCCAGTTGGGGATTCTGTGCAATGATTTGATCGAGAATGGCCGGATTAGACATGACACCGGACATCTGCTGAAGGAACTGTGGCGAGTTCATCATCGTTTGGAGCTGTGGAGCGAAGTCAAAATAAATAAATAAAAAGTGCGTAGCAGCGACGGTACACACAACGCACCATGTTGGGATCGTTGGGATTCAGACCCATATCAGCAAATGGATTCAAGCCTGCCATCGCACCATATCCCATGTGGCTGTTTAGCTGAGTAAGTGGGTCGTGTGGATTCTGGCCGGCTTGCATGGTGGGCAACGCTTGAGGCGGAGTAGCGGCTTGTTGGGATGACGAGGCTCCAGACCGAGATACGCCCTTAACCATATGTATTGTGTGCGAAGACTGGATCTTGTAAACTGATAGGGCATCGTCATCCTGGAAATGCACAATTAGTCAGACAATCAGACACCAAATCGTTAAACATACTTTCAACACTCGACCTGCCGCAGTTTTCAGTTACACATAGCTACATGATACAATCACAGAACAAACCTGAGTAAATAAGTCTTTGGCGATCTGCCTCAACATCAGACTTCTCTGCGATTGCTTGTTTGAGCTCCAGGACTGTTTTGTCACTGGTTATCGCGATTTGGAGCTTGAGCTCGCTGGGTCCTGCAGTAGGGACATTATAAATGTATCCCGGATATCGAACAATGTATGGTACCTTTGACATTTATCTGCAGTTCTGACCCAGCTTCGTCGGACATGGCGGTATGAGGAAGAGCTTATGAGTGACCAATTCGAATGTACCCGATTATGTAATTGTTTGCCTTCTTTAATCTCAACCCCCCAAATTCTAAACCTCACGATGAATGGGCGCCCCGCAGATGCAAAAGGGAAAGCAGCCGAGACTCTGGAAATCGAGGACGAAGATGCCAGACAGGACCGACTCCGTGTGTGTTTTTTCTATACAAAACTGATGGCTACGACTCAAAATTTCATTATCGCAGAGAATATCCTCCAGAAGCTGAATACTTCATCTGGCTATCAACAACCAAAGGAAAACAAAACGTTTCTGGACATGGGAAAGAAAGACGTGCCAATGCCTGAAGTTACCAACCAATGTATGTGTATCGTCTGTCTCCAGACGACCATGGACTTACGTTATCGTCCATATAAGTGCTGGCCCGTGTGCAAGCGTTTCTGCCACAGATAGAAGCTTCAAATGCTATATTAGCGCAAACGGATCCGATGTCCCTTGATATAGAGAATGTTGCGGAGACCGACAATCGGTATATAGAGATGGTGCATATAATCTCCCCATGCTTCCTCCTTGAAGCTGATGCACTCGATCTCTAGAACCTCGGCTTAGGAGTCTTTGAAGACAGAAACAAACCATTGCATACCGACTCTGGATCTGGCTCCAGTTCGGAGGACGAAGACTACTCTTCCTCTGCCTCATCATCTGACTCTTCTGATTCTGTTGACGATGAAGATGAAGATGACTACTCGTTCGATATCATGCCATCGGTGGCCTCGAGGCCCATCAAACCTCTTCCCAAACGGATGCAGCCGCAGCCCAAAATCTTGGAACTCAGTGATCATCCGTCTACGTCCTGACTGTAAGACGTACGTCGATATACTCCGCCGGTTCTTATGACAATGAACTGTATGAAGTCCTGGAATTTCAGGGCTGTGTAATCCATATTAGCTGTGTAATCTATATTTTGCATTCACTCGCTGGGTATGCCGCGCGTCATTTTCGTCCTGAGCATGTCGTTTCATGACAATTCCGTCAGTTGGGCGCTCACGTTCACGTTTGACTTTCTCTGGGCGATCTGTTCAGAGGCTCATTGTCTGGGGTACGAGGTTCTTCCATTCGAGGCATAATAGAGGTCTTGCAGAGGCGTGGCTTAGGGACGAGCTATGAGCGAATTCAGGAGCATGGTGTGATAATGTGCAGAATGGATTTTCTGTCCTCCGCCTCCATGCAGCCTACTTGCTTTTGTATGACGAACCACCCATACCGAGTATCAGTGGTACACTACCCTTAAGAGTCACGGAGTATATATCGTCAGAGGGTGTACCTACTAAGTTACCGCAACGTATATCCTAGCAGTCTTCGGCGAACTAAAGGATTGCAAAGTCGCAATGACAGTTAAAATTAGGTTCTAAGCTGATACCAGAGGTGTGTTCTCTGTCAGTGAGATGGATATGCACCGAGCCAAGTCGCCCAATGGCGCAAAACAGAGTGATACCATTTATACGAATTATCCTCCGCCAAGCTCCACTCCTCCCACTTTGACCGTCATTTTCACAGGGAATGGCGATATTCCGCTGGCATTTGTGATCAATGGTACAGCCGTACGTCCCCGCTCAGATGAAGTATGAGTGAGCATCGTATGTAATGACTTGGACAGGGTGGACGCTAATGCTGTGTTAAATGCTTGGCGGTCTGCAGATGAAATTACATAAATAAACGTCAGGGTGAGATTACAGAGACGACATACCTCGTTCTGATTTCGGTTGTCGCATCTCAGCATTGACGATCCTGCCATGATCTGTATAAACAAATAATTCCAGAATCAAACGAGAATGCTGCGTACCACTGCTCCCATGGAACGTCTTCTTCGCCCATATAAACTTGGAACCACGATTTCTTTGGTCGTTTCTCTGAGAAGGTAACGATAATCTATACATTCCAACTGCTTCAATGCATGTTTGAAGGCAGATAAGATGAGACTTACTTGACCCCGTTTGTTTGCCCCGCCCTCGATGCCTTTCCAGAATGTATCGACTCGCTCTGCTATCAGCTGCTCCATCTCAGGATCGGAAACACCTGGCTTGGGACAATTTTCAGTATAATATGGGAGTTAGAATTGCAAAGAACACACCATGGTGACATCTAAGACTTCAAAGGTTTGTGGCTTGATTGTGCCAAACAGGCGGTGGAACAGAATGGAGTGCAAGGTTGCTCGTAGAACCTCCTTGGCCGAATGGCGATCGAGAATCTGTGTCAATAATCAATGAGGTGACTTCGCTGAGAAGAAATCTGTTCACTAAGTCGATTGTTATTATGGGATGTGTGTTGTTCATGGGTAACAGTCGGTTTCACCGTCACGGTGCACGTGGACGCCTTCATTACAAAACAAATCAGGCCCTCAAGTTCATCGTCGAGGCCGAAATGAATGTAGGAATGTCCTTGTGTTTTTTCATCGATGAAATTCCTTTACAGCCGACTCCGTATTTCGGTAAAAAAAAAATCGCGTCGAAGGTTTCTCCAACACCGTTGTTCATACCACATGGCCGTTCAATCGCCTTTGCAATCCACACGAAGTATATGTTACTGCGATCGTTCTACAGCCCTTTATATTAGGCCGCTTCGATGGAGCAGTACGACACCCCAACGACACCCTGTCCTTCTGTGGTGACGTTTATGAAGCTATGCAAGAGTCCGCACGCCAGCTGCAAGCTAAACTGGAGATCGTCATAACGAGGCACAGCATGCCCTGACTTTTTTGTTTCTGGCCATACCTTACGAATTTGGCTGTCTATGGCCCCGACCTGTCAGTCAAATATTATTTCATGTCTCTATACTTGCTGAAATTCACGAAAAGACAAGTGACGCTGTCAAAAACGTCACTCCGCCCCAAGACAGTGGCGAGGAGATCGAAATCGCACTTCGCGGAAGTTTGGTTCAACTTGGGAACAAAAGTTTACAAGTATGTGATAGTACTATCCTGCTACTTTTTCTTAACACCAGTATAAGATGCACAGCGAGAGGAGATTACGTCAAGACAGATTGAGATACGCTATCCGCATCTGCATGAAATCCACGTTCTCAGGGATAATGATGAAGACGTTCTCAAAGTCTTAATGGGCACTCGAACCAATGACCATCTTTGCATAAAACGGCTAGCGCATAACGGAAACGATGTATTTTCTGTGGACAACGTAGAACAGTCAGTTTCATCTGCATTTCGATCTCCCGGATGCGCCGTGCTGTGCTCTCAGACCTTTTTAACATCAAGCAGGGCATTCAAATGGTCATTGAAATCTGTCACAGATTTTCACCAGCCAGACTGGTGTTTTATGCGAAACAATGGCACATCGAGACATGACGACTCCCAGCGCGAGAAGTCTCTATGTGACTACTCGGATGAGTTGTGCGTTAGATAAAAAATCCGTGCTGTAAAATTGATCTTCGGTTTGTTCCCCTTGTGAACTTCATGGCTTATATTATTTATACCTCGGAAATTCCATATCCCATCCACGTGGCGGCCCACGGCTCGCGACTTGCCAGTTCCATGCCGACTTGCATATCGCAACGCCGACAGAGGATTAATCGATGCTCACGCGAGTACAACGTACGACGTCGGTTGTCGGGCAAAGTGCGCCATAGAGGAGCCGTGTCTAGTCAGAATTTGCGTGCCCCAAAAGCCAAGGTGATCCAAAGGCTTCTGATGATGGGATATTGTTTACAGAAGGTTGCACACGCAAGGGTCTTCTTATGGTAGAAGAAGAACAGCCAGTTCCGAATCTGACTTACTCAACATCTACGAAGTACGCCTATATGCATAATGATGGCATGCTGCAAATACTCACTATGTCACAGAAAGCTCTGTATATCCCGCATGAAAAGACGCGAAGCTTTGTAGAATATGCCTTGCAATGGATTGCTGCGATTGACCATTATCACAAGTATATTACTATGCCACCTTCAAGTTATTTACGCAGTATCTGAGGATCATCGTTGGGAAGAGACCATATATTATCCGCTTCATAATCCAAAGTTCAAGACGGATGTGATTGTCGGTGAGCATAAACTGTTCCATGCTGGTATAAATTATCTGAAGGATTATCTGACGTCCTGTTTACCTTCCGGTGTTATGTGGGGCTACAGTCTAACTGTGGAATTTCACGAGAAGGAGGAATTCAATTTCGCACACTTCCACAGTCTCATCGATAAATTTGTGAATGAACTCACGACTCACGTACTAGTACGGTACGATCAATCACGGATTAATTTCCCTAAATCCATTAACGCTTGCTTCTACAGCTTATTCAAGAGGTGTTTTACCTCAAGCCTGCCAAAATTCGTGAATCTGGTCTTACCGAAAAAGAGCTTAGGCACATCACCTCGGTATCCGAGAAACATATGAAGTCAATGGTATGAGATCTTCCCTAGCTTACACCACTGTACTTATTTGAACTATTTCAGCCTCTATCTATGTTTCTTATTTATATGATTCTCCACACGCTGAAAGGGTCAGTGTTCCCTCCAGTTCCAACTTTTGTTAAGAGCTTCCTGTTGCCATATGTTTTCTACTGACCAAACAGGAGAGTGAGTTTGATGAAGCTTTACTATTGTTGCACTGCTCTGACACCACTCTGCAGCTTTGGAAGTTTGCCCCAGAATTATGAATTCGAGTTCGTTCACCCTGTCCTTTTAAATGCTCGGGGTGACTACTAGGAGAGAAGTCGAGTATATATTGTTTGTATAATTGGTATATTTACTGTAAAATATGGAGGTCAATAGTAGACCATGGCCATACGGCTAAAGGTGCACTTTTTGAGATTTGTCACATGTCACCGGCGGGTATGTGCAATTTGGGCCGTGTGTCACAGCTCTGAACGGAACCAACACAAGGCATCCGCATGGCCCTTCAGCTCATGCGGCCGGAATAGACAGATCGCCGGTAGGTGGCTCAAATTGAAAAGTTGATGTCAACGGGCTGCCATTGTGTTGTTTTGAGCTACGAACCGCACGATACGTACCTGAATGTCATCTCGTCGTATCAGTTGACTAGCTGTCCATGACTTACCGTCATCGACCGAACGAGGTCGTTGTAAGACATGCAATGCGCGACAGACCCATATAGAGCTGGAAGATGGAGCGAAGTGACCTTTCTTCCAGATCCGGAAGCGGCGAGCGGGTAAACGTTACGGGCCGCTGTACGGTTGGATTACAACTGTGATTAACATTTACCCCGCATTTTGGGGTTTCAGTTCTAAACTCCGCGAATATGCGACATAGCCAGTCGACCGGTCAGGACTGGACAGAACCGGACCTACTCCGACTAACCTATATGGATGATCTTGATTGCTTTGATGTGATAACAGTGATGAGACTTTCTGGCTAGACGTGGGTGATCAGACCAACAAGTGAGACATACTTCCGACGGAGGACGCGGACGGCGGGTTCCCGATATTATTGTCTGGCATTTACTTGCTCCGAGCATGGTTACACATAGCACGGGGTAAATATTATTTTGAGATGCGATCCGGGATGTCCTGCAAATGGGTGCACGTATCCTAATTTTCCTCGGTCTCTCGCGACGACGGCGCCCCGGCCGAGCCACAGCAGTCAAGTGCCGACGCTTCCACGTATTACTCTAAAATGAACTGGATTTAATGACAGGAAATATCACTCACTCGGTCTACCGTACTAGGACTATGGGACATTTAAGTAATGGAGATATCTTGTAGCACTTGACGCAATACGTGATGTTTCTGCTCAAGTGTAGTTTGATAAGTATTATGAGACCAGTTGCTGAGACCTATTCACAATTATTGGGCGACTAGCTAGCAAATGGGGAGTGTGCTTGTTTCGTTCTACATAATACATTACGGGCCGACAGGAAAAGCCCAAAAGAGCCCTGGCATGTGCTGCAGCTGACGATGTGGATATAAAACACCGTTGTTTTGCAAATCGTGGTCCGATGACGGGCGTCAGTTAAATATGTAAATATGTTTAACCACGTGAATGGCACTCATTGCATGCGCCTGCCAGCCAGGAAAGGTAGACTTAAGCTCATGTCATTAGCTCCGGTGACATGTGAGACCCGTCCGGATGGGCTTGTGGAGGTGTACATTTTGCCACTGGTAATATGATTGAATTTGCCAAATATCAAACCTAATAGGTCGCATTCGTGTGGGGTCGAGATTGTCTGAAATTTATTTCAGGTCTTTGCAGTATATGCCAGTATTTTTTTCAATCCACTTGACAGGACCAGTTCACCACAGGGGACGAGAATAGGTGAATACGCTGGACCATACCGCGAGCCGGACGGCTAAAAATGGTCGCGTGGACGAGCGGTAGTCACACATGGACACAATGATCGGTGTGAATATGATCAAAACGGAAGCTTTTATGGCTTCTACTGGTTATTACCAATGTCGGATAGTTGCCTTGGCCAAAAGATGCTCTTGCATGGCGAACTTGATGAATGAGTGTGACGATGCAAAGGCAAGAATTGGAGAGTGCTGGATGATGCGCGCTCAATATAGATATGACTAAATTTGGATTGGCTTTGTGGGGTCGGTGCTTGAAGGAGAAACTGATCTGATCGGCCAAATCTGTCGATCGCAAGGCACAAGACGCGGATATAAAAATGAGTTGGACTAGTATCATTCTGTCGTTCGCGCACCTCCCTACAACGTCCTCCATTTTTACCCCGTAGAAGCTCATCACAATGGCTGGCGGCGCAGGTGGAACAGGCGAGGGTATCTCGACTGCGAGTCTCGCATGGTCGATCATCATGGCCTCTTTTGCTGCCTTTGGTGGCATCCTCTTCGGGTCAGTTTCGGTTCCCTCTTCTTGCCTGTGCTGTATCCTCATTTTCTCCTCTGCAGGTATGACACAGGAACGATTGGAGGTGTTATTGCTATGGAAGACTGGCTTACCACCTTCGGAACCTTCTCCACCGAACCTATCGCTGGTGCAGTAAATAACCACTACCTGGCTGCTAATAACAAATCACTTGTTGTACGTATCATTTCTTCACCTAACGCCATGCATAGTCCTGAGGTATATTTCAAAGGTGTCCATTTTGTCCGCCGGTACATTCTTTGGGGCTCTCCTCGCTTTCCCTCTCGGTGATATGGTTGGACGTAAATGGGGTCTCGTCTCAGCTTGTGTTATCTTCTGTTTGGGTGTTGGTCTCCAACTTGATGTTCACTGGGCTACTTTTGTAGTTGGCCGTGTCATTGCTGGCGTTGGTGGTATGTAGAAAGCTCGTAGGGAGCAAGTTTTTGGGGCTCACATCATATTTCCACAGTGGGCGCTGTCAGTTGCCTTGTTCCCATGTATCAATCCGAGTGCTCCCCAAAATCCATCCGTGGGTTGATCGTTGGGCTGTATCAGTTGGCCATTACCATCGGTGCTCTCCTTGCCACCATCGTCCTGAATGCTACAAAGAACCAACATAGCCACTCTGCCTGGAGAGTCAGTCGGTCTCTTAAATTCGTGTTCTTCTTCACTAATACATCATCGTTCAGACCCCCATTGCCATCCAATTTGCTTGGGCTTTCATCCTTGGGGGTGGAATGATGCTCCTTCCCGAATCTCCTCGATACCTACTCTACAAGGATAACCTTCCGGCAGCCCGTAAGGCCCTCTCTCGTCTTATGACTCGCCCCGAAGACTCGCCCGAAGTTGAAGCTGAAATAGCTGAAATTAGTTTGGTACGTGAGAGCCTTTAATTATCTACGCGTTTTGACACCGCCAATAGGCCCTCGAAGCTGAGCGTCAACTCGCCAATAATTCATACATAGACTGCTTCCGCAACACTGCGAACAGGAACTCTTTCCGTACATGGACTGGGATCTTACTGCAAGGATTCCAACAACTTACTGGTATCAACTTTATTATCTACTACGGTACGACGTTCTTCCTTAGCGCCGGCATTACGAATGCCTTCATCGTTTCGTATGTCTCCTTTTTTAAGCTTGTTTTGTGAATGTTGACCGACACTTGTATCTTAATAGTATCATCGTCTCTGTGGTCAATACCTGCATGACCATTGTTGGTGTTCAACTAATTGATCGCGTCGGCCGCCGCCGCCTGCTCCTTATTGGTGCCCTCGGCATGTGTGTATGCGAGTTTATCATTGCCATCGTGGGTGTCACCGCCGGCAAAACCACCGGTTCCGGCGCAAAGGTCAACATTCCCGCACAACGCGTGCTCATCGCCTTTGTGTGCTTCTACATCGCTTTCTTTGCTACATCATGGGGACCCGTTGCATGGGTCATCACTGGAGAAATATTCCCACTTGCCATTCGTGCCAAGGGCATGTCCTTGTCCACTGCGTCTAACTGGTTATGGAACTTTGGCATTGGTTACGCCACACCGTATCTAGTTGACCCAAGCACCACCGGACCTACCGGTATCAAAACAGCCCATCTAGCTGTCAAAGTATTCTTTATCTGGTGAGGATGTCGTTCTGCCTATCTTATCTTCCCGTTTGCAAATGCTCATTCAAATTATTTACACAGGGGTGCAACATGCGCTTCGTGCTTCTTCTTTGCGTACTTCTTCATCGCAGAGACAAAGGGCCTATCGCTTGAACAGATAGACTTGCTCTACCGCGAATCGACCATCATCGGATCAAACAAGTATCGGCAGAAGATGTTGGCTGAAAACGAGACTTTCGCTCACCATGAATCAGACAAGGCGGATGACGAAAAGTCTCACGTTTAATGTCTCATGTCCTTGCATGTTTTTATATATATATTCTCAGCTTCAACTCGTAGCTTTCTGTCGAGCCCGCCTTGCATTCTTACAACGCACATCATATTTGGTCCGCATGCTACAATTAATTCGTTGTTTGAGCTTAAAGTTTGGCGGGATAAGCAGCGTCCGACCGTGGATTAGTTGAAAGGACAAACCGAAGACGTCCTTGAAGTGTCTGAGAGCGAAGCGTACAATATATTGCTTGACCAGCATGTAGGTCCACTCAGTCACGTTGTTGGTAGTGTATGTGCGATTTTATGTCATCAACATGGTGAGAGTATATACCCATGGATCCTTATTACCATGTTGTTTAAAATTACTTATTTTCAGTGGCATATAAAGTAGTATATAATTAAAGCATGACGTTTGGCACCAAACCCGTCAACTTCAAGGCGCAAGCGTCTCGTACCTAGGAGGTGCATCACTTGGTGACAACGGTCGTTCGATGGAGATGCCATTCCAAGGATTCCATTCAGATGAACTGGATGGCGCCGAAGGTAAGTTATGAGTGGACACTGATTGTGGGCGTGTTTGTTGAGTGGCGTGATGCTCCTCAGGCATCGCGATGGGCGACCTGGCATCATTAGAAACCGACACAGGCCTTTGGTCCGCAGAGCCGCCACGCTCTCAAGTTCCGATCATGCTCTGGGGTTTCAATTGTGCATCGTCGCTGGATGGGCCTGATGAGCCTTGGCTGGTGAACGACAAAGGTCGAAAGAAGCTGGCTGCGGAATCTTCCCCAAAAGGCAAAGTGGGGGGTGACTTCCGGCGGGAGGATGGCCTGCGGACCAGGGGAGGACTCGGAGGAGTGAACATGGAATTCATTAAGGCGTCCTGTCGCATAGGAGTGGATGAAGACAGGCGGGAACTCTGAATGGTGGCCGGCGTCCCCGGTTGAGATGGAAGGTCGGAGGTATTGGGAGATGAAAATCTTGTAAAACCCGTCTGACCTGTCGGCAAAGGACGATGATCGAACGGGAGATGTGCTCCAATCGGTGCAGGAGGAGGGTGGCTGCGGGCAGGATGCTTCGTGTCGAATCCTTCTATCTCCGAACGATCCCTTCTCCTCGAACCGCTTGATTGGCGAACGTAGAAGTAGATGCAGGCTAACAAAACCAGGACCACTGCCCCCGCAACTGATGAAAGATACCCAGTATCAAAATAAGTCTCAATCAACTGGAAAGGCATGTGAGAAATGAACCTCCCCCTGCAATTGCTCCGATTGGGGGGGTAGCTGCATGCGTATTTGAGCCGCTATCACCAGTACTTCCTACACCAATGGACGTAACGGTGGACGTTATGCCGTCTTTGGTAATCACCGATGTGAAGGTCCCTCCGATATTCGCTGTGGGCAAAGCGGACCCAAAGGGGGTGGTATTGATAATACCCAGCCGTGTCTATAGCATCACTTGTCTGCCGTTCACTGCGTTTCAGGACTACTGCTCCTCACCACTAGATTAAATCGCTTACCGCGGAGGTGGAGAAGACGGAAGCTGCAGATGGAAAGCTAGACTCAGGCATCACCAGCATCAGCAGCATTCTGCGACTAGAAGAAAGCTAAAGCTACTTACGCCGCCGACTGATTATAAAATACTTGAAACTCTGTCGACCCAACGTCTGTAGTCGTTTGAGAGACGGATGTAATCGTGAACAGGATGGTGGACGATAGTAAGGATGCTAACACGGCGGGAACTGCAATATATGAAGACTCTTTATATGGAAATTTATATGTCATCCCCATATGTTATGTAGAATTAGGCATTTAAATATTATCAATATTTTATGTAGACAAGACCTTTATACGGCAATTTCTACATAAAATATAAGATAACCTATAGAGACTCACGGCACATGACGTAGAAACAGTGTGAATATGTGATTTTTGTACGTGAAATATACTATTAGCCCGCCGGGCAGACCTGGCCCCGTTTGTCCAAATGCCGGTCATCTTTGACTCGCACGCTGAAAACATTCTATATTACAGTACATATGTTAAAATTATTTAAGACCCATTGAACAAACTATAACCCTCAGCATCTGCCAGCAGACTACTCCATTCACATTCATAATACGATTGAATATGCTCAATCCGGTCCCTTACCTCATCCGACATTGTACTTTCGAATGCTCCAAACGCTTTGGCAAACAAATTATGACCGCTCTTGAGAACCTCCAAATTCCTCCAGGGGTTAAAAAGAAGCAACATTGAAGCTTCATATAAATTGTTATCAGCTATGTTCTGTAATGCGGGCGGCCAACCCCCAAAGACCTCCGGTACCACTTCTTCTCTGCTCGCCCGTATCAGTCGTCCTTTATCCCGCTTGTACGAGTCTGTGAGGTAAGGAACAAAAACAAGTCCATCTCGTCTCCGCCGAGGCCCTTCGTGTGTAGTCAATATAAAATCAAAAAGTGCCATACCCTCCAGCTCGCGCCCTCGAACAGCGTAATCATGCAACAGCTCCATTTCTGGGACCTGTATGTCTCTATAAGTAACACATCACGATTTTTCATTATTTGCTCACGTATGGCAAATACCTGTGTACCTGGCCTTATTCATAGGTTTCTGTCAGCTTGGACATTTTGTTGTCGTTATTCCATACACTTACCACCTTAGTTCCTCATAAGCAAGCAGTAATGTTCTCTGTAACATATGCCAATTAATCGTCTTTGATGGGTGGGATGACAGATAATTGTTCGACCCCATGAGCCAGATGATCTTCATCTCCGTTGGTATCTCGTTCCGCCGCGTGATCCTGATGAGTACTGCCCCCAGTATTCTAGCACTGAGGCAGTATTTGTCCAACCAGCCAGGTAGCCAAGTCATTCGACACACATGCCCAAGGACTGCAGAGATAATTGTGGAAATGTCTATTCTTGAGATAGCCGGAGTGCCTAGGTATTGGCCCAACCGGCTCCCGTCGTGCCTATTTGCTGGTCTGTTGGTTAAGAAATGGAGATGTTGCTTTACTCCCAAGGTACGTGATATTGACCGAGAGTAAGTATCATATGTCGTTGTCGTTCTAACAAGCTGCCAAGTTCCGTCAAACGGGATGTTATCAGCATCAAACAACCTCACCGTCCTCATCTTTGATTTCCTCTATTGACACAGCATGTTGGACCGGGGGTGCTGCAGTTCAGGACGGTTTAACTAGCTGAGGATGACCAGCATCCACGGGGCGCATAGTAGTAGCTTGCTCTATTAATAAAGGGGGGTGCACTTGGTGACTAGTGGGGAGAGGCTCCGAAGACATGTTGCAGGACAGATATGCGCAGTGCAGGTAGCTCAGGTAATATGTTATGTAACTTCGAACTACGTTATGTAGAAGCTGGCAAGATTTTAAGGTACATGGGGTAACAGGAAAACATCACGTGAGAACGGGAAGACTCGGGTCGAGATCCCGAAAGTCTACATGGAGGCCTATATCTGCTCTGGAGACCTGGTTCCTAACGGGACCAGGAATAAGTTGCCGTAGAAACGGTCCCTATATATTGTGGGTTTCGCCGTAGCTGCCTAGCGCCCGCCACCATTGGCTCAGCCGGAGCATCTACGGCGAAACCCACAATATATAGGGACCGTTTCTACGGCAACTTATATTTCATGTACAAAAATCACATATTCACACTGTTTCTACGTCATGTGCCACGAGTCTTTATAGGTTATCTTATATTTTACGTAGAAATTGCCGTATAAAGGTCTTGCCTACATAAAATATTGATAATATTTAAATGCCTGATTCTACATAACATATGGGGATGACATATAAATTCCCATATAAAGAGTCTTTATATATCGCAGTTCCTGCTGTGTAAGCCGACACACCCAATTGCCTATTTCGGCAAAGATACCGTTGCGCCACATAAAGATGCAGTTTACTGTTTAGTTATTTCCCAACACTTTTTCCTGGGTGTGTTGGCTCAGCCTCACCTTACTCGGACCCTCAGACAAGGCTACCTTAGATCTTATCGGCAAATGTTCCTCCTTGGACCTTAGTATGTCAACCTTTACTCTTGGACCTCGTTCGCTGTATAGCTGGCGCTGGTGAGACGATGTTTGGTGTTAGATGTGGATGATTGACCGTATCGCTGTGAACTTCGGCGCAAAGAGGCATTCCGTACGGTTCGACTTTCATACTCCCATAATGGCGGACTCTGTTGTGTGGGCCAGCCCTATACGTATCCGCAGAGACAATCCTTTACTGGGTCTTGGGTCCAACTGGTCTGTGCTGCTTGCTTCCAATTCACCTATATTTTCTCCCAGCCCTTCCGACTCCCACACATACTAACAACATCATGTTCCCCCCTCACAGGGATGAGAAACCGCGGAATCGCCTATCGAATGACCGTATACCGTGGTCGACTCAACGCAGCATATTTTACTGGAGACGAGAGAAATTGTGTGATTTTGCGAGATACCTAGTCATCGGGTGAGCTGTCGTTTACTATTATTTTGCTTTATGTTTATGTTGGGTGCATTGTGCTCACTCTCCCAACGCTTTGTCTCCCCCATTTCTGACACACTTGTTGGCTTCTCATGTGTACTTACTTACTCCTGCATTTAGCTACTTCGATCTCAGGAGTCCCTCCCTGTTTTTCTATTTACCTCTTTGTATCGTTCGAGACTGCACTTATACCCGTTTCTGCCTCTTTCCTATGCTGAAATCCGTTTCATTCTCCAGATGAATCACGCCCGTATCACCACCGACCATCCAACGTCAAAAAAAAGGTTGGTCAGCATTATCCTAGGCTTTGCTATAGTCGTTAACAACATCAATGTCAGCGGCATCGGAAACAGCGGCGGCACCAGAGATTGCATCCCACATTCTTTAACTCTGGCAGGATCCAGTTCTTCTGAAGGTGATAGGTTCGATGCATTCGCTAGCTACTGAGTGTTGGCTCATGGTATCTTTTTCTTGGATGAATTGGTGATCGGCTGAGGGGAAGGAGCAGGATTACGTCCCGACAGAAACGGATGTATTGTGTGCCAGACAGATGAGCGTGTGTGTTCCAAAGGTCAGTTATAAGGCTTTCTCTTTTTCAGCTCTGAGTCGACTCTATCAGCTTCCTCATCGTTCTACAGGTCCCGATTTCAAATTATCTTATGGGACTATATGTAAGCCAACTGGGCGCGGCTCTTCAGTAAGTAATACCATTATCCGCCATCTTAACTAGTAGTATAACTCTGACAGAGGTAACGTACGCAAGCGACATCAGATTTCCGTTCGCTACCGTGAAGATGATATTGCAGAATGTGTTAAAGGATTCAAGGATACTGTGAGTGGAGCTGCTGTCTGGTCTCTTTTTCTGCTGGTCAGTCGTATTCGTTCACTCATTTGGTAGAGTCTCGTTGTCTGACATGGCCATCCCGCAGGTTGTGCTGTCTTCGAATTTCAATTTCTATGTCTAGCTACACATCTTCTCACTCGTTCCACCTTTTCTTATCACACGTCATCATCATTATTTACTATGCACCTTCGCATCTTGGGTCTCGTCGTCCTATGATAAACCTGCATTCGTCAAGTCCACCATTGGACTACCGCATCTTCATTTGGCCTACCCTTGGTATTGTCCGAACGTCAATCCAATTCATGCACCCAGTTTCACATCTTCGAAATTCCACGAGCTGGTATTTCCTGCCACCTTCTTGGACCCTGTAATTTCCTTGCGCTTAATTGCCGGTGCTGGTATTCAGACAAGCGCCTCGTTCTGTGCATATATGTTTCACAGTCATGTTTACTTTTATTCTCATTTTCCCGAGTATTTATTCCTTTCTCCGCTTTTGACATAACTTGCGACAGATGTGAATTGCATGGTCAGGCCATCTTTGTCCCAGAGTCCGTGTAGTGGAAATACCTACTATATCCGTCACAATGGATGACAGATGACTGGAGGAGGTGCCGTACTCCGGCAACAAAACAGGTAGAAAGTGTCGGCGTTCTCAGTCTTCAAGTTGCTCTAGGTATTTTACATAATTGCAGTGACCTTGGCCGTCAGCTAAGGACTCCCAAGACTCTTAGCGACCCTCCGCTATTGGCGTCATCGCTCCGGCAATTGGATTCTTATCTAAAGCTCAGTATAAATGGTGATATACAGTTGACCACCACACTCGCTTCAATATAAACCTGGATGGTCTCGATTGTTCATGGAGTCGGAAGAAGGAATTGTTTCGCAGTATCCAGCTGGCGAAACAAAATCATTAACGAATAGTATGTCTGCGTAATGCGCTGGCATTCTTACCTGGTGCAGAGTATATGCAGCTGTTTCGCGGACGAGATTCGGAGCTACAGAATCATCGGCAACTGCTTTGGCAGTTGCCTTGGCATCATCAATTGAATCTGGGTCACGAATGGTGCCAAGGATTTTTAAAAGAGCTTGTATCATCTTGATCACAAGATCTCTAGACGCAGGACTTGTCGTTTTGGCAGCCGATGCAGCAACGGCTTGAGGATCATGTTCGACATGGAGGACTTGGACCCCACTGACCAGTTCGGCGCCGACAACCCTGTTGGGTAAATCAATACCGGCTCGGCGAACGAGGCTTTTGGTGATTTTGCCTACGAGGTTCACCAAATGACTTTGGGCAGTGTGGCTCGAAAATTGAGCGGTGAGCCCCCTTGTGATAAACTGGATGGTGGGTAAGGCGATCTGAAGAATATCATCTGACAAAAGCCCAGGTGACGTCTCTATTGACTGAAGTAAGGTGATAAGGACGATGATGTGACCTTGGGTAAGATAGACCTTTTCTGCAAGCGCAAAGTCTGATTTAATATCACCACCTGTAGTATATAGTCGAAACTCCTGTTTGAATTGCTCCAAACCGTCTGGAGACAACTGTAATGTCTCTGCTGAGGGTTGTATCTCTGTGCGCCTATAGCGGGGACGCAATTTCTCCCATTTGGTGTTGAAAGCTGGACTTGCCAAAGTTGAATATCCGTGACCCAGCATCAGTTCTCGCTGTAGATCGGCCTTTGCAGCACCATCTAGATTAGATAATACTTCCAATGTATCTAGTGTCCAAAAGCAGTGATCGGCATCAGAGTAATTTTGCTCCTCCAACCAGTAGACTACGTCGCATTGAAGATGATATGCCAATCGAGCTGTGGCACAGCTCGCATACAGTGCGATAGATTGCATGTCATGGTTCCTCAGAGTTACCAAGCAACGTGCGGTGGAATGGAAGACACTGAAGGAACAGCGGTTACATGGGAAGTGGGGCGCTGTAACGTATACAGCTTGCAAGAATGTGATAACACGGTTCCGTTGGTCAGCTGAAGATAAAGCCCCAGGATGACAACAGAGATAGTGAGGAAGACGCTCTCCGCGTAGAGTCGTGATTACAGGGTGATCCCGAATAAGAGCAGATGGTTCCAATGAGAGGGCAATGGTTGGAAGCGAGCCAAAGACTCCATCTATTGCGTCGAGGATGTCAAGGAGTTTTAGCACATCTATAGCGATCATTGACCGCAATGATCTATCAATATCATTCAATACAACCACGGTGGCATGTAAGTAGGCCAATACAGTTGTTGCCAGAGAATTGGCGGAAGAGGCGATGGCTGGGACTTCGTCCTTTTGTAATTTTGCTAAAGTATGTGCCAGAAGAACGCACTCAGCCTTCAGCAGTCCATGGAGCATGATCGAATCATGGTAAGAAGATAGTGAGGTATTGAGTTCGTGAAAAAGCAAAGTCATTGCGTGTTGGCAAATAATGACGCGCTTTCGCCTTGAGCCGTCAGCCAATGCTCCAGGCTCTTCACAAGTCTTCAGAAGCCTAATGGTGCGAGCGAGAAGCTGAGACTTCCCATCGAACAACAGATCAACCACTGTTTTAGTGATTCTGAACCTAATTTTCTCTCGACTTGCACCTAAGTGCAATGCTGAGATACCTTCGACAAAGGGCTCGAGCTCACTGTCCTCCGTCAAGCACTGCATTGTCCACTGTAGTGCCCGTAGATCGCGCTCGTGGCAACCCTGAGAATCCACGGTGGCGACCATTTCCACATCCTCTTTCATACTAATTGAATGGCCATGTGATAAGCGCGGCGGCAGCACTAAACGCCAAACGCCCAGCCGCGTATACACGTACATGTAGATTTTAAATGGAAGTTGGTGCAGAGTTTGTATGAACTGCCAATATATGGTGGATAAAGGTGTTCGATATGGGCAGTTTCGAAAAATGGCGGGAAGAATGGTGACGGTGGTGTACAAGAAGACACACACAAAGACGATGCTGAGGACGGTGTAAGCAATGATGTGATTGATAGGAAACAAAAATTCGATGAGCCCGGCAAAGAAGAGGAACACGGCAATGTGGAGAAGTGTTGGAATGCCTTCCACCACTGATGACATCCCAAATCTTTCGATGCCTTCGTACAAGAAAGCACGGATGCGGGCTGAAATATGGACCATAGGTTTTAATCATGACCGCTAATATTATACGGAGCTGAAGGTACCTTTTTTATGAGGTGCGGGACGGCGCTCAATTACTTGCAGATAGTTGCGTGCCCATTGCTGAACCAGCGTAGCAGCCAGAGCGCACATCAGGCCAAAAACAAGACTGAGGAACCAGAACGCATTCACGCGCAGGGTTGATAAGGTTGGCTGGAACGACTGGGTGGCAGGTGACAGAGCATATGCGCAGGTACCATTTGAGGAGGCGGCGAGCTGTTGCGAGATGTGGGCTAGGAAAGCGACAGTTCTGTCACCAGAATCCGCTGATAGCTTTTTGTAGCCATCTATAATGAATGCTGTGACGATGGCAGAGAACAAACCAGACTACGCAGGACCTCTGGTCAGTGATTATACAGCATTGACGGAATTGCTATGCACAAAGATCAAGATACCATCCATATCACTCTTCCAATTTTCAACAAGAGCCTTGTCATGCTGTGCGGCTTCACCAACATAGACCGACCATAATTTGCTGGAAGGGTCATCGTAGGTGGTGGTTTTCAGGCCACTGTCTGTGCCAACTGTCGCCTTAGCGGACTAATTGGGTCCTGCTATTTATACTACCTACCATTGTTCTCATATGCGGCCTCTAGGTCTGCCTGGGCCATGATAGGTTTTCTGAAAGAGACTGCTAGGGAAGGAGCTCGAGGAGCCAACACAGACTCGGAGGTGGGACAGCAGAGACGGCTACTAATCTAATAAGCGTACAAAGCACGTGCTCTGTTTCGATCGTTCCTGCATTGAACTTCAACTTCTTGCCTGGAATTTCAGCTCACTTCGTTCCCTCTCCTCTCCGCCCTGTTCATCTGATTACTCCGTACTTTGTTAGGGCGTTCCGCACCTATTGGAATGGATAGTACACAGCTGTCATCTCCCTCCCCTACGTTCATTGAGGACACGCGTGCCACGGCCAGGGGAACCCGTAAAAGAGAAGAGGTGATATCAGGAGAGGTCGTCACTTCGGTGCCGACTGTTGATGACGAAGTGCCTACTCTGGATGACTTCCTCTATCATTTGTATGATGGCGCAAGAGATGTTACTGTCGACGATCTGGTTCAATTTACTCGGAAGTCTTTCGAATCGATTGAAAATTGGTGCGAAGCAAAATCGAGGTCAGTTTATCCGTCCCTTACGCGACAAGAACGTTCGTACTCATCCGTCTATAGTTCTGGTGATTTGGCAGCTGTAAAAAAGGCAAGAGTCGTAGGTAAAGACTATGTCACAGCCATCAAAATGAGCGTCAAGGCGGCTGCACATGGCATCACTTTCGTTGCTGATATTCTCAGGCTCTATGAGTGTATCCAATGTCATGCTCCCGCTGATACTGGCACGTTAATCAAAAAGATGGGAGAGACCACGCGTTTAGCGCGTGTCGATGCGAAAGTTACATATGAGAGATTTTCGACTGTTAGACGGACACTTTTCCAGGCAGGCACACAGTGTATGATCTCCAGCGGAATTGTTGACTGAAGGACCAACAGATCAAGGATAGACAAGATGATCACAAGCGAGGTTAGTATTAATGTTCGCGTCATAGTTCGTAGCATCATTTATGGAATGTCCTCTCAGGTCATAAAATGGAGCAGGAATCGAACCTCACCTCGGCGTTACAAAAGAAGACCATCGGTAACGCCTGTGAGGTGGTAGACAAGTTCGCCAGCTGGTGGAGCGCAGCTGAGACTATGACCTCCATCTTGGGGAACCAAATAGGAGGCTCTAAGACAATAAGCCCTTTACGAGTCCAGAATTTACGGCGGAATTGGGAAGCTTTGCAGAATCAGTACGTGTTATATAAGAATAACGTAAGCGATCTGCACTTCCCTTCAGTATAATCTGATCCCGTCTTTTAGATCGGTCCTTTAAGCGATTCCTGTCCCGTCAACATCATGCGTGCATCTGCCCCATGGTATAGAAAAATATTGATGAAAAAGCCTGTAAAAACGCACCAAGCAAAAGAGCTGTAAATGACCAGGATCACGCTCTCGCTCTAGGGGAATGATGTTGCTAATAGGTACTAATATCATTGCTGCAAAAACGTAGGCCCGATTCTGCTCAGAGAATGACGCTTTGTAGAGCAGTATTTCATTCTATGGTGCTGATCGTTAAACGTTCCGTTACTTTGATAGTGAAATGGTGCATGTGTAGAAGATATTTGAGTATTACTCGTATACCACTTACATTCATTAGCCTTTGTCTGAGTACTAAAAAAACTATTTGGAAGGATTGCTAAACATGTGTCTCTTTTTACATTCACCGTGGCTAACTTACCTACCTACCACCTATTAAGGGGTGTGTAAGCGATGCAATAAAGACGCGTTATCCACAATGGCCCGGGATTTGACTCTTCTGTCCGTATCTGTGTTGAGACTCTCAGATCGAAAACATGGGATGGTATACAGCTTCTTCAGAGAACATGTATAGCTAGTGAAGCATCTCTTGCTATCAATCTTCATTGGTCAAGAGATGGTTATTATGGACTGCTCGAAATAATTCGAGTTATCGTAACAGGAATTCGTACCTAAATGATTGTTCCTTATCGCTCGGATCTGAAGCACAGAAAAGCCATCGGCATCTTCGTCGATTCTTCGACATGTGGAGAGAACTGCAGATATTGAAAGTGATGGTTCAGTGACTCTTCTATTCTTGACGATGATTACTGCCTTCTGTCCAGACCGATGTCCGCATGTGCCTATTATGAGCAGTCCATCACCTCGGAACTAAAATACGTTATCAGACAGCTGTGTCTCAGTTACATCATGCAGACAAGCATATTCAACAGCTACATCTCATGTGATCATACTTAGTCAGTTGTCTATTTACCGATCCTTGGTCGATTTCTGTGGAACATCAATGCCACGGCACTGCAGTTTACATTGCATCTAAAGCAAGATTACCCTTGCCCAGATCGGTCAGGGTCCAGGCTGGACCCTGACATTCAAACTTTGAATTGTTTAAAGAGGGATTCGTACACAAACATTCCCCCATGAGGTTTCCTGCCATGATCTGTATGTCTTCTGGAATCTACAGCAATTCTACCTGTATACTAGCACTAGGGTAAGCGCTAATATCAACACCATTCTTCATCGATAATGAGTCTGGACTCATCACTGCCTAGCTGCTGATCAGTTTATAATGATCTGGCTCCTTCTATATAACTCACCATACTTTCGACAATTTGTTGAGGATATATGAGTATAGCTCATATACCTATATTAGTTATTTCTTTATTTTCCTTTTTCACTCAGACTGCAGGAACTGCAGTTGATAGGATTAATCCTACCCTGAATTTCTAGATGTGTTGGGATCAATCCGACACTGGTTCTAAATATATATTTAAGTATCCAATCCTGTCCAATCCTATCTAATCCAAAGAAAAACAACTGCACTGGCAGGGAATTAAACTGACAACCTCAACATTTACAAACCATAAATGTGCCACTAACCACTAGGCTATTGTACCACAATGTGAAAGCAAAGTGGCACCATCATATGGGCTGTGAGATGACTATATCAGATATGACCTCTGAGCTTACAGCCTTTGGTTAAAGTGCAAATTTCAGCTTCTGACTGCATGGTGACTGACCTTGGCAAATTTCTGACATCCTATAATAATAGACCTTGTAAATATAGCTTATATTTTAGGTTTTAATAATCAGAGACTTTTACACCAGAGAAATATCAAGTTTTCTCCCCATGACATAATATGAATACTTCCCAGAAAGATAAATACATTAATGGCTGCATGAGATGATTGAAGACAAAATTAGAATATGAAATTATTTATTTCTGTGAAACAAAAGTCCAAAACATAATCAGATAATAATAATAATCTGGACAAAGCCTGTGTTCATGATAATTACTTAGGGAATCTGATGGTTTTTTCTTTCTGATTGCCAAAGAGAATCAGATTATTGTTTTGCTTTTGTCAAAGAAAGGTCAGGCACCATGCAGTCAGAAGCTGAAATTTGCACTTTAACCAAAGGCTGTAAGCTCAGAGGTCATATCTGATATAGTCATCTCACAGCCCATATGATGGTGCCACTTTGCTTTCACATTGTGGTAAAATAGCCTAGTGGTTAGTGGCACATTTATGGTTTGTGAATGTTGAGGTTGTCAGTTCAATTCCCTGCCAGTTAGTGTTGTCTCAACCGGCTTGGGGCCTTTTTGTAATTTGGAAATAACATGACACCATATACTCCAATTGCTTGGTGTTGAGATATGACCCATTGACCTTTGAGGCCCAGCGAGAATCGACACGAGGTGGATTGAGACAGATCGAGGTAAATCACGGCCCTCCATAGACCTCAATCTCCCTCTAAAAAGTGTCGTTTCCCTTGATTGGAAATCGAGTCAAATGTCGGCACATCGTAAATCACAAGTATAAATAGATATTATGCAGTTTGCAGGCAGGGCTTGTTTCGTGCTCATTCAGGTCATGAATTAAAAACAAATTATATTCGGGACTGGCTACAGATGCTACAGTATACTACAGTAATGCCCCCTACCCAGATAGCAGTCCTAACCAGTCACCTACAAGCTGTTCCACAACCCTAACTACTACCAGCTAACAACTTGCAAGCCAGATGCTGGTCAAAGAAGCTTCATCACAATAGAAAACCACTCACAATACATTGGAGCCATTGAGCAGTGGCATGAGGCCTAATTCACTGAACATTCTAGTAGGGATAATACTGCAACCAGGAGGACCAGGGACACAGGTAGATCTAGAAGGCAACACAGGGACCTGAAAGCAGACAGGCACAGGGCAAGAGCAGACAACCAGATCCACAGAGCCAGAGAGCCAGAGACCTTAGAGCACAAGACCAGGCCAGCACCAAAGGCAATGGGTAGAGGGAGACTCGGACAGCAAGATGCAGCGGGTGAAGGGAAGAAAGAACTTAGCAAATTTTTTGAAGATGTCTGATATATACATACTGTGGCGCCGTTGCATCAATCGCAATTGTCGTACCATTTTGGTTTTGGTAAATTTGCTTTTATGAATTCGAAGAGGAAATCTCACAGCTTTGCCTAGCTTTGCTCGGCTTGCGTGAGAGAATTCAGTCCATTCCAAAGTCTCTGTGGGAGAAAATAAATGTATTTCGACGCACCTCAACCGCCACCAGCCCCCTCGATTTGGCTATTTCTCCCTCGTGTCAATTCTCACTGGTATAATGTGAGACAGTTTATTAATAGAAATTTAGCTTCAAAATTATCTCCCTTGATTTCCCTCTGCTGCCTCTATTGCCCTCAAGGCATCTCGATCCACCTCGTGTCGATTCTCACTGGGTTTGAGGTCCTGAATCTATGTAAATATTTTCAGAATTTTATAAAATATATTTGAATTAATATTGTCATCAGCTCATTTTTTACTGGTTGACTTGAAAAAATGAGCTGATGGCAATATCAATTCAAATATATTTCATAAAATTCTGAAAATATTTACATTGATTAAGGACCTTAAAAGTCGATGGGTCATATCTCAACACTAAGCAATTGGAGCATATAGTGTCACATTATTTCCAAAATACAAAAAAGTCCCAAGCCGGTTGAGACAACACTACTGCCAGTGCAGTTGTTTTTCTTTGGATTAGATAGGATTGGACAGGATTGGATACTTAAATATATATTTAGAACCAGTGTCAGATTGATCCCAACACATCTAGAAATTCAGGGTAGGATTAATCCTACCAGTGTCAAATTGTGTTGCTGACAGAGTGACGAAGGGTTATATACTATAATATTCCCCTACAATGTCAGAGCATCCGTTGCCAGACAGTGCTGTACTTATAAACTCTGCCTGGTCATACCAGGGCCGCGCTGATTTCCTGATGGCGGCTGCCATTATAGCTCCCAGAAGAAGCAGTCACGCTGGTGGAGGATGCAAAATTAATCAAACCTCCCAGCGATTGTTCAATGATTAGGCTGCAGTGAGATGGAGACATTGGCGGGGCTTTATATGGATGAATCAAAGTAGTAAGAGGTATTGTTAAGTTATGATTGGTGGAAGTGATAAACTTACCCATTTATTAATGAACACAACAAAGTGACAATGGAAGGATACCAATCTCTGTGTGAGGAGGTTGGTGGATCATCATGTGATAAGTGTGTATATGTTATTATACAGTTCGTTGGGGATTGAGAGGAACACATTAGGGATAGTGTGGTGATGCCACTTAATTTATGTTGCCAAGCCTTGCATGTGCGCGTTCCTGGTTATGTAAGATTGCTTAGACGTCGAAGTTGGTTCTACTAATTCTGATCCAGTGGTGTGCCAAAACAGCCACCTATAGGATCCAGATGAACTTGAGTTGCATATAGACCATGGCAATATGGTAAAATCCCAACTTGAAGATGAATTTCACAAGTCATGGACATGTGGGCTGCTTTTGAGTCAACATCATGATGACCTGACAGGCGAACTTAATTCCGAGCTTCACTGGACAACTAAGTCACTCGCATTATCTGCCGGATGAACGAAGGTCGTTCCACAGCTTGTGGTAGTATTGAGGATGGTATCATGCAGTAAACAGGCACAATATCTGGGGTCCATGGATCTGCGCAAGGGGAGAGATGAGATCCTGCATAAGCTACTTACCTCTGAATCACCATGACGTGCAACACCACATACACTTGTTGTGGTTCGGTAGGAGATGCTGCCCAAGGCATTGGCCGACTAAGCATCAAGATGGATGAAGGATGACATAGATGATAAGAAAATCAGACAAGCAATGGAATCACTGGATATAGGAAATGCGGACCACAAGGCTGTGACAGGTAATGATCATTTACTTTGAGGGTCCATATTGGACAAAAATACGCAAATAACACAGATTGGTTAAATGTGATGTGATGTGACACTTTGTGACAGGTTTACTTCTCCAAAGCTTTTGACACCAGCAAAAGAGCAGTTTCAAAAAATTGAGCAACAACATTTCAACAGATGGTTGTTTCTTAAAATAACTGCTAACTTACTTTTCTCACAATGTGGGCATGGAATATGTAGATACACTTTCAATGAGCTGGATTGTACAACTCAAAAAGGCAATGGTGGCTGAAACCTTTTGGTCTTGTAAAGCTATCTACTTATTCCACAAACCATATAAGCACATTCTGAGTTGGTAGATGTTACAAATTAGAAACTCCTCCTAATATGATGTTTCTCAATTTTCCATAAAGTTGTTGTAGTTGATGCTATTGGGCAAAATAATCAATTTCTGGCACAGTCACAGCTAGGCACGTGATATTTAACCAATCCGTGTGTGCAGTCTATCTTACCATTTTTACAGCTATACATGGCAGACTGTGGTGGATATAATATGCACACATATGTATTACACCACCGTTTGAGCATCTGCTTCTTTATGACCTGAATAAGATTATGCCCACACCAGGCTAGACTGATACGGGCTACATCAGGAACCGAGCCGGATGCAACATTTCCTTTCGGGTATCAAAAAGGCATTTTTCTCAGTGTCGGACAGATGCAAGAAAACAAACCTATGGATGTCTCTTTGAGGCTGGTCATAGGTATGCTCTATTCACTGTTTTACAATTTCCCTGGCAGCTATTCTATTAGAAAGGTTTTTGAGGTGTACAATACTAATTTACATAGCTATGACACATATTCATTCATGTAAATAAGGGATAATGCTCCAAGTGAGTGAGCTGCTCAAGGGACTCAAGGACTTGAGCAAGACTTCAGTTCCGTACTAAAATGGACTGTGTGACTTCTCAATTATAGGCTAGTGCCTCACATACTGACACTGTAATATGACCATAATGCCAAAAAATATCCAGTGTGGGGTTCAGGGCTACTACTGAATTTTGATGTAGGATCCACCCAGGAAGGCTCTGGCCTGGACAGGTGTCTGCCTATTTACCTCAGCTCAAACATTAAATCCAGGTCGATTTTTGGGTCAGATTAACATTTTAGTCCAAGCCACAGTGTAGCTATCCTTTAGCATATTTAAAATATTTAAATAAATATGCCAATACATTTGCATGTCAGAACTATCTGTGTAAGATAGTTGGGCTCTACACATCTGATTCTGCCTGTCAGAAATGGATATGCAGAGTACAACTATCTTAAGTAAATAGTTCTGACATGCAAATGTATTGGTATATTTTAAATATACTAAAGGATAGCTAATACATATGTGTGCATATTACATCCACCACGGTCTGCCATGATATGTGGAACATAAGGTGCCACATCAATTTTTTTTGAGCTGTATATCTATATATTGCTTGTATCTCCCTCAAATCATGTCTGAATTCCATAAAAGTTAGCTCATCTGAATCACACGGAAAATCTGCTATAGACACAATCTGAGAATGCGCGAAAACAACATGTTTGCTATTGATACATTTGTGGTGACTGATCATTCCATCCAAAACTGAGCCAAATCTTGCTTGTAGCACATCTTCCTGACACCAAACTTGCTCCATAGCCTTCAAAATGTACTGTGGTCACAAAAAAAGGCTTTACATGCTGTACAACTCAAACATCCATGTCAAGGTCAATAGCAATCTGTGTTGATGACTTTCTGAATATTTGGGTTTTATAAATGAAATCGTGTGAGTAACACCTTTGAAGGGGTTGTAGGGGTATCTTGTGACACATTTCATAAAGGCTAAATAATGTGTGGTCACAGTAGAAAGCAAGATGTTCCGATTGGCTATAGTAGATTCACCCATACTTCACACCTATGATATCATTTTTGCGCATTCTCAGATCCCACACATAGAAGATTTTCTGTGTGATTCAGATGAGCTAACTTTTATGGAATTTGGACGTGATTTGAGTGAGATACAAGCAATATATAGATATACAGCTCAAAAACAAAATTGATGTGGCACCTTATGTTCTGCATATAGTATGATAGGCCCCACTGGACAGAATGCTGTTTCTTCCAAAATGGGATTGTGTTCTGTAAGAGTCAAAAAACTTTTGAATCTTCAAGAATGTTTCTGAAAAATGTTCATGAAAACCTTAAAAAGGCAATATCCTTTTCTGCTTTTGACATGCATGCCACCAAGCAGTACTAGGCTAGGTGCCATCATTGGTGCTGCTTTGGCTGCCCTGAAAGACTCCTCTAAGGATTAGTACCTCCCTCAGCAAGCTTGGAATGTTTCCACAAATGACTCTGACAATCCCTTTAATGAGCAAGACTCTTTGGAAGAAATAATCGGTACTGCCTGAAAACCTAAAGGACCTCCTCTGACTCCACTGAGTGATAGTTCCAATTTGGATGAGAGTGGTCCAGACAGGAATGGAGGCCCTCCTAAACTGCCTCCACAATCTTCTAAGAGACCCCTTCCTGTTCTAAAAAAATCTAAGGAGGATCTGACCCCAAAGTGCTATCATTTCAATATGAAGCTTAAGCCTGAAATTGTTCCAACTTGGGACAGAAATGAAAATACTCTTGCTTGGTGGATTGAGAAAGTTGGACAGCTAGCCAACACCTCTCCTGATATATTTAAGGAATTAGGAAAGGTGGTACCTTGGAGATTTACCAATTCTGCAGAAACTTGGTATTATTCCATTCCTCTGAAGGATCAACAGCTGATGGAACAGGATTGGGGCACACTAAAAACTGCTATAGCAGATTACTGGATGAATCATAGCTGGCTCAAAGATCAGAAGTTCTGAGTCAATAATGCTTGATACCAAAAAACTGGACACACTTGTGAGACTCCTAGTGGGTATGTTATCTGAAAGATGGACTTGATCTGTCTAATCTATGATTACATGGATAGCAAAATTATCCGATTAATTATGGAAGAGGCACTGGACTCATGGTCTTCCCACCTTTAACCATAATTCTGCAAAACAATTGTGCAATTCCAGAATGTGGTCAAATACCATAAATCAACCTTTCAATGATAACTCTACAATCAACAAATCCAGTATCTTAATTCCCAAATTGGAATTTTCAAACTCAGCAATTCCATCCTTGGAAAGCTCATGTTAATATGATGGGATGGACTCAGAGTCTGGAACCTCCTAGGTTTCTGAAAGATGACAAGAATGTCTCCCCTAGGAAAACCCCTGAATCTGTAAATGCTAGACCATGCTAACACTGTGGATCCAGAAAACCTTGGGATTACAAATGTAAGCATTCTTGGAAAGGAGAAAGACAAGCCCAAGGAGATTTTATCTTGCTATCCGATCTGGAAATTGAAGCCTCAAATGATTACAATAATTTATACTACAGATTAGAGTCTGAAGATGAATCTGACAATGATCAGCAGGATTTTCTGTAAGGACATTCTTGAAACTCAGAGACTCCAGACAATCTTTGGAGATTGCTAACTTGGTGTCTCTGGAATTTGTTGATGAGGATGGTCATGCTTTTAAGGTCTGAAGGATTAGTTTTACTAGCAAAGGATTATTCCAGAAAGTTAACCACTGACAAAATCAATGGATTAAGAAAAATTCAAGTTCCAAGCAACCAATCAGAGTGTTTGATCTAAAGTTAAGGTCATTATTCCCCCTGAAACTTGTGTAACCATACCGGTATTAGCAAATTTTCTGGAAAGGTCAAACTCCCTATATATTGAAAAGGTTTTCAACTCTAATAGGAATTTGGAGGATATTTATCAGATTTGCTCATCAGCAAAACCAACCTTTAATTTCTCATCCACTGCTGTAACTATCCAAGTCAGACAAGGCTTAGGAAAGGCCAGAAATCCAAATAACTGGTTGGATGGACACAGTAGATTCTAGGAAAGTGTTTTAAAATGTGCAGAAGCTCACACACAGTTGATAAGAAGGTTGGTGGCCAATTGGACTCCTAACCCTAATTTTAGAGTTACAGTACCTGCTAATGCCACTACTGCTGCAAGTCAAGCTCCCACTGCCCTGCAACCACTTCCAGTTTATCACATGAAGGAAGATCCCCTTGTGGAAGACCCTTTGGAAGGAGGACCAAAAATATACAAAGTTGGTGAGGAGCAACCAACTATTAGAGGAATTAGATATCAATCCTGAATTGCCTCCAGACAAGCGACAACATTTGGAGCAAATTCTTACCTCCAACAAAATAGCTTTCAGTTTAGACAACAGATTAGGTCATTTGGATGTCAAAGTGCAAATCACTTTGATACCATGAGCTAAGCTGATTTCTCTACCTCCATTTCCATCTTCACTTGCTAAACAGGAAGTAATCAATAAACAAATAGACAAATGGATTCAATTAGGTGTAATCAAACCTTCCAGGAGTCCTTGGGCAGCTCTGGCCTTTATTATTTATTGAAATGGCAAGCCAAGAATGGAATTGGATTATAGAAAATGATACAAGATAGCCATTTCCAACAAATTTCTGCTACCTAAGCAAGAAGATATTCTTCAAGCTTTGGTCAGAAGTCAGTGGTTGTCCACACTTGATGCACTTGCCAGTTTAACTCAACTAGAAATTGATCTGAAATAATGAGAGAAACTTGCTTTCTGAACCCACCAAGGGTTATGGCAATTTGTCTGAATGGTTTTCAGATACACAAACTGTCCATCAATATTTCAGCAGGTTATGCAGAATGTCCTCACTCCATTTTTATGGATTTTTGCCTTAGTTTATACCAATGACATCATGATTTTCTCCAAGTCCTTTGAGGATCATTTGAGTCATCTAGATCAAGTGTTCAAGGCTGTGGCTGAGACCAGAATTACACTCACCACCACCAAATGCCATTTCACCTATCAGTCGCTATTACTACTCAGACAGAAGGTTTTGGCTATTTTAAATTCACAATGTCCCAAAGAATACTCATGATTTAAAAATATTCCTTGGCATGATGATGTATTTTTCCTCATACATCCCATTTTATGCCTGGATAGCTGCACCCTTATTCAGCCTGCTAAAGAAGGAAGCTAATTGGGAATGGATCAATCTCCACACTGAAGGCTTTGGATTATGCAAGCAAGTTTTAACTAATACACCAGTCTGAGGTTATGTGGTTCTGGGGTCCCCATACCAACTTTACTTGGATGCTTGTGATTTTGGACTTGCTGCAATACTTCAGCAAGTCCAGAAAATCCAACTAAAGGACTTACAAGGTACTCAGATTTGTGAGAAGTGCAAAAAGGCATTTTTGGCAGGAGAACCAGTACCTTCCTTAGTAATTCAAATTTCCAAAACCAACAATGATGTTCCACCAAGGGGCACCACTTTGGAAGACACTCAGGTATATATTGAGTGGATAATTACTTATTGGTTAAGAAGACTCAAACCTGCCAAAAGTAATTATTCCCCCACAGAAAGAGAAGCTTTAGCCTTGAAGGAAGGTTTAGTTAAATTCCAACCATACATTGAAGTAAAAACAATCCTTGTAATTACTAACCATGCCACTCTGCAATGGAGTAAAACCTTCCAAAATGTAAATCAGTGTCTCCTGACATGGGCAAAAGTATTTCCCACCTATCTGAAGCTTCAAATCATACACCAAGCTGGAAAGGTACATTCTAAAGTTAAGATCTCTAGATTATGCCAGAGAATACCTTTCCAATCTGGACCTTTGGTTGATGCCACCAAGCACATTATCCTTGATCTGGGTGAAGATCCCCTTAAAGATATGTATAGTGCCTGGGGAAGTCAATTTGATTCCTAAAGGTGGGATCCAATTTTGTAACCCAGGAATTGAGCAAAATTGCAGATTACTCCCAAACTATGTTGGACACACTCAAAGTAATCTACCCAATGGTTCATTAATATTTTCTGACTACCACTCTTTATATTCTGAAATTATTTCCATTAGCTTGGATGAGTTAGAAAGATGGAAAGCGGCATACGGAGTTGATCCGACACTATCACAAGTTTTGAAGGAAAATGATGATGATGATAAATATAGTCAGTACCAAGTCAGAGAGAATGGGCTGATATATTTTGAGGATTGGAACAGAAATCATTGTTTGGTAGTTCTGGAATCTCTACAGGTGGAAATTATGAGCAAAATCCACAATATGATCACTGAAGCTGCTCAGAGGCTAAAACCTACAATCATATTGCTGCAGTTTACTATTGGTCTAAAATGTCTTGGGATATTAAGAAATATGTTGGCACTTGTGACATTTGTCAGAATCCATGGATTTTATTCCTGAATTACTGGAGTCCAAAGGATATGATAATGTGCTAGTTATCATGGATAAACTCACTAAATATGAAAAAAGGAACTGCTGAGCTTTTCTTCCAACATGTGATTGCTCAATATGGTATTCCACGACAAGTGATTTCTGACTAAGATACTCAATGGAAAGGAGAATTCTGGAAAGGGAAATATGTGACTGGATGGGAATGAAAAGAGCACTTACTATGGTTTATCATCTGCAAACTGATGGACAGACTGAGATAATGAACCAGATATTTGAGATATCACTCTGAGCCTACATTGGACCTGATCAAAATGATTGGACTTTAAGTCTAGCATTATCTTACAATTCTACACCACATACTGCCACCAGATTTGTGCCCACTTATCTACTTAGGGGATATGTTCTAATCACTGGATCCAGCTTAATTCACTCACCCAAAAGTATACAGCATCCTACAGATCAGCCCCCCAGATGTGGTGCAATTATTGATACAAACTTGTCAGTCAATGAGACACCTTGTCCTGAGGCTTCAGGAATGATTGAACAATTTACAGCTGAGCTTCACTGAGCCCAGGAAGCTTTATTGTTAGGTCAACATTTCCAAAAACAAGCTTATAATTGGGCAACTATCTTTCAAGTTTGAAAAATTCAGAGATATGGTTTTGATCAATCCCCACTCATTATCTCTTTTGAAGTCTGAGAAAGGACAAGGGAAAAAGTTATTAATGAGATACAATGGTCCTTTCGGAGTAATGAAGAAGATCAGCCCAGTATCTTATTGAATTAGAATGCCAGCTTTGTATAGTATTCATCTGGTCATAAATATTACTCATTTGGAGAAATACCAGATTTCTCCTTCCAAATTTGGTGTTCAACCTCAGAAATTACTAAACCATGATGGTTTTAATGAATTACTGGAATACAAAGTGGACAAAATAGTAGCCAAATGCTAAAAGAAAGGACAAAATGGGAAACAAATTCTACAGTACCTAACTCATTTCAAAGGATATTCAGAAGAATTTGATGAGTGGCTCACTGGAAATCAATTGAAGAATGCTCCAGAACCTTTGGAACTTTGAAAGAATTGAGAGAACATTTGTGAAGACACTGTGACCATTTCCAACCACCTAGAGCTTGCTTGTGCAGACCTTATGCTATTCTGGACATTGCCAGGCACATCACACCTTTGAAAGTGCCATAACACTCTCATGGAAGCAGAAAACAGACCAATTTATAGATGAATGAGGTACATGTTTAATAAAGGATCTTCTTAGCTTATTTTAATACAGTAGTCAGACCTTATCTTATGTGAACTGGGGAAAGGCTTGTGACATTTCCGGGGCAGAAATCCAATTTTTGGTGATTTCTGGAAATTTTTTAGACACTATATTAGTTTTCTGGATGCAATTCTGGTAGTTATCATTGAAATTATATCGAAAATAATGCTAGATAAAGCTTTGTCAGAGACTTGGAGTTGTATCAGTTTCCTGATGAAATTAAAACAAACATGAAGTAGGGACTTATGACAATGTCCTCTGCATTTATTTGCTGATCTGCCATGTGAGGTGAGAAATAATGTATTATAGTACCCACCTGTTGAAATGGCTGAGCGACTCTCCATGGTGATGGGCAACACCTGCCAAATTTGGTGAATTGCCACTCCACCAATGAAGTGGTCACATCTAATACAGCTTCATACAGCTCAAATGGCCTTTCATCATGTAGGAAAATGTTGTAGAGAATATAAAACTAAAAAGATTGTTGGCAACAGAATTTTTATATTGTCTTCCTAAAGCCTGATATTATACTTGCAGCAAACCATTTTCACACTTTGGAGCTATCTAAAAACACTCTGTTGCGAACAATATTTTGTAAACACGTTAAAACAATATTTCAAGTATTTAAATTAGCAGTGGGAGTGATGTAGAAGTCCGCATTAACGCTGCAGGTTTGGCGGGACAAAAACCACATCAAGACCAGTTGCCTTTTCTGGAAGAGGTCATTTCAAACACAAAATTGAGCTCGCAACACATAACATCTAAATAATAATCCAACAGGCACTGAATTAAGTATGATTAATGTATAAGAACAGACTTTGGAATTTTGAGATGAAAAATTCAAGCCTGATAAGAGCTAGAATGAAAATATGCTCCATTTTGTGTCTTTTGCTCCTTGCAGCCATAATTCAGTCTGGAAAATTGATCTGAATGGCCATAAGCATGCTCTAATATGTATGTTACTATAATATTTACAAATTCTTGGCAGTAGAATTGTTTATAGTGTTCTCAGTGCCACAAACCAAAAGATGGAGCTGATTGTTTTGGGAGATAATGAGCATATTTTAAAATTCTGCTGCCAAGAATCTTCTCAAATAATCAAAACAAACTAGTGTCTCCTATAGAGCAAGATGAAAAAATGATTGTATAAGGCTATATTAGACAATAACCATCTGAGGTGTCAATTTGATGCAGTGCCACATCACCTTGCTTCCAAGGTCTCTCAACATCCGGAAGTAACATGACATGGTCTGTGTGTAAATGACACATATCAAGTTTTATGTCCAAAACAACAATACATATATTAGAAATCTGTTTGTATGATATTTTGGATACAAGAAATTATTATTATAGGCCCTGTTTCATTCATTTCCAAACATCAGCTTATGGTTTTAATTCCTATGCCCGTTACAATATTTTGGATATGATCAAAAAAATTTATAGGCCCCATTTCATGCAGGAACTTCTGCTTTCAAATGTCAACTTATGGTTACAACCCCTATGCCCATTATGATATTTTGGGTATGATCAATAAATTTTTATAGGCCCTGTTTCATGCACAAACTTCCGCCTCAAAACATCAACTTATGGTCATAACCCCTGTGCCCGTCACTCAAGAACACCATGACCCTGGACAGTGTGCCTGATGTCCATTTATTGTTGACTCGTGCACAGATAACCATTTTGGTGTGGGTTCCAGACGTTTGCGATAATGAAGAAGATTGAACAATTTGCGAAGAAGTTCGCGTTATTTCTAGAGATACTTATTACAGATCATATGTCACATATTCTTGGCAACGAGGATGGCCATGATGATGGTAGGCGTGAAGATGACAATGAAGATGAATCTGTGGAGTCTAGTGATGAAGAAGTAAGTCGTTGATATTTACTTCCACAGAGAGATTTTTTTTACCTTGTTCAATAGGAGGCATCTGATACCCCTGCCACCAAAGCTCGTCGTCTTACTGATAAATGACTCCAAATTATTTGCCATTCATGTGACATGAATCCCGTACTGCCTGACGAATTTATTGATATAATAAATGATGTGGATAGTAGATCGTGACAATGATGTGAAGGCTGTGCATTTGGCAGACTGTATAGGGGGTTATGAAACGTCACCAGCGTATTTGTGGGTGCGTCAATTATTTTGTTGAGCCAAAAGAAGAAAAAAACACGAATTCATATCTTGCAGACTGATGCATTAACATCTTATTCAGGAAATCTAGACACATATGTTGACCTTGTCGGGATATCGGGCGAGTTTGAACATCAATGTCTGAATGATCGTTTAGTGTCAAGAGATGAGGTGAATCATATTCGATTAAAAAATTAACAAAATTTGTTCAATTTTGTAATTATGGTATCTTTCATCTAGCCTTCAACACCTTTCAGGTCATCAATATCTGTACACATTGTTCAACCAAATTGAATCCATCAGAATCACACTCGATTGGAAATTAAAAAGTCAGCAAGCAGGAGGGAAAAAATTTAAGAGCACATTTGCAGCTGCCATTCATCGTTCGTGGACGGGTCTATCGCCCCCTACTGTAGAAGACTCAAAACAAAATCGAAAGGATTTTAAACTATTCCAATTGTGACACCGGAAAATGATTACTAGCCGGAATCATCTGTCGGACATGTATTCCAAAGTAAGTTTCATATAATTTTTAAAACCCATATCATCATCTTGAAATACTTGACTGAACTTCGTCCAGTTCGGTGTTCATGTCTTGTTGGATCCAATGTTGCAGGTTAAAAAAATGTTTAACACAGTCTTGAACAACTTTGTGTCTTTAAAGTTCCACAAATTCTGAATGACTGTTCAAATCCTTGTGGTAGGGAAATATCAGAATATGTGAACACGCTGCTAGGTTCTTCCCTAAGTGTATAATAGATTTCATTCATCAATATTTAGCCTTTTAAAACCACCAAATAACATTGTACCTAATAAAGTCGAAATAGCCCGTATCAAATTTGTCCCGTGTATCAGCTGAAGTCTCTCATCTTCGAGCCGTAGAGCTTCAGAAGGGTGTTTTGTAAAAATTGATTCATCAAAGTTGCGTAACTATGGTGTTCCTTCTGTGACTTCGAAACAAAGCTGCAAAGGGGTTCACTGGAAATCTGGCAGTTGTGCCGATGTCCACCAGTGCGTGCTTTATCGTTTGACCTTGCGCCTTTTGATCCATAAATGCGTAAGCGGCTGTTAGAGGATATTGTCAGTGACGAATCTGAAGTGAACGATTTTGACAATCATTTATAGTGAACATTTTTTTGGATGGAAATAGAGGAATTTGACCAGGTTGAAATCCAGGGAAGGTGTCAAACTTGTGATGAAATGGTTTAAACACAATCATTGTGGGGGGGTACCGTGACCAAACCACCAGTGTTCGCTAAAGCCTTAACCCTTAAAAGATTAGTGCCTGTATTAAGGGCTTAACTTAAGGGTTAACGTCTGAGCTCACCAACATGAAGCCTTAATTAAGACTTAACATATCTGTCACGTGGTTTTCATGGCTCAACCGAAGTTGTTTTTTTTTTCTTTACCAATTTTGCCTCTGTGTTCTCTGCATCTTGTCTTCCATAATGTTGCTCAACCCCCTCTGGCCGTTTTTCCATCGTGGAGAGAAACAAAATGCCTCACACCACAGAGCTTACTGTAAAGGTTGCATCGGACATTATATGGCTGAGGCCAAATTGCGGGATCCGTCTGATGATTCAGACTTAGATGCTGTAGCCAAAGCGGTGAAGGAAAAAAAATTGTTTATTGCAGGTGCGAGCTTAATCTCTTACTGTCTGAATTTCCTAAATTCATGTGTATACATTGAAGCATGTACATCTGTCAGATCAACCAGAGGCAAGAAATCAGCATTCATCGGCCACATCCTTGGCCGCAGGAAGCTGTGTATTCACGCATCTGCCGAGGCGATCACTGCTGCTAACTTAATAAAATTCCCTGATACAGCTGCATCCTCAACTCCAGGAGTTTCTGGCGCAAAACATAGCTGATAGGGCAATATTGGAGATCAGGCCATGTTGCTGCAAAAAAAAAACTGAAGCAGGGCAGTCTTATGGACCACGCTTATAGGGGAGTTGATATGCCATTCAGTTCAAGTGAGATAGCTGCAGTGCAAGCCCAAGCACTCTGAGCTGTGATCTTGGCCAACCTCTCGTTTCGAGTTTATGAGGACCCAGAAATTATTAAATTATTTTGGATGATGCGGGCAGCCGCCCCTAATATTTTGCCATCTGCTAAGGCTGTTGGCGGAAGACTTTTGAATGATGCAGCAGAGATAGTCGAGCTGAAAATAGACAAACTACTTCATGGGAAGAGTGTGGGCCTTGTGTGAGCATTCACAAAATTTCTTCAAACCATTCAAATAATATTTACATTGATGCTGGAAGCGCTGATGGCTGGAAATCTCTCACAAAGAGTGCCGTGAATGGTGTATGTGTCAATATTGACTACAAGGTATGATTATTTATGGCAACGAAATTCAAAAAGTGCAGTTGCTGATCAACTTTATTTGACTAGTCTTACACACTAGAGCTTGTTGAGGTCACATCAAATAACAAAGATGGTCCAGCGATGGCTGACCAATTCAAGAGTATTATCGACTGCATTGAGACAAAATACAATTGCATCGTTATCTACTTCACGACAGACTCAGATGGTGGCAGCAAAAAGGGCTAGGGTGTAACATGGGTCACACCACAGGTGACTTTGGGTCACACCGTACCTGTCACCTGTAATACCGTACCTGTCACAGGTGTGGTGTACAGAGGTACGGGTTTGAGCCGCGGGTTTTGCTTAGACACCGCGGTATACTGCTGATACCGTATAGAAAAACCGCAGGTATAATAACTTGGACGGCGTATAGTAAATAAATATGTCTATCTACTCCTCTTCATCATCACTTGAATCATCTTCCAATGCCCTCTTACCCTTTCCTTTCCCCAGAATGGCCCTAATGATGTCTGACATGTATACCATTTCTTTGCGGCTCCAATCACCGAAACACAATGATGCTCGGATTAATGCAGGCGAAAGTCGGTTTCGGGTGAAGTAAAGCAGTTGCCGACCTTGCGAGAACACGCGCTCCACAGCAGTTGATGTAGCTAGAATTATATTAAGACAACAATTGAAATTGAAATTAATTAACACATACCTGGAATACTAAGGTAATCAAGTGCCATTGCCAAGAGCCGTGGGTAAACCTTCTGGTGATTCCACCACCATGCGATGGGGTCCCTGACCTTTTCAATAGCTTGAGATAAATATTCGTCTAATTCATCGCTTTCCTGAATCCCGTCCATGGGAATGTCAAAGAAGTCAATGACATCT
>KN833028.1:87898-119356 GCA_000827315.1 Piloderma croceum F 1598 | reverse complement strand
CCCCCCCTACCCAGTGTGCCATATATTGATCCTGAGGTACCCTTGGTATTTCTTGAGTTGATTTCAAAGACCACACACTTGGAGTAGACTTGAAACTGTTTGGCTGCATTGCAGAAAAGCAACAGGGACATTTTTCATGAGGTTCATGTTCTAAGGACCCCAGCCATTTGCAAGTGGAACACATCATTCAGAGGTAAGACAGGGGCTAAAAAACCCAATGGGTTAGAGCTATTGTCTGGGCAGACAGTAGCTATAGTGTAATTGGGGGAATCAGAAGGTTTAACATGTGGAGGGCTCTCAGAATAGGCTGAGAGCTCCACAAGCAATAAGAGGAAAGAATAGTAGGAATACATGACAGGCATGGCAGACTTGCAGTGGATATAATATGTTAATACATTTCCATGTCAGAACTATTTATGTAAATATATGGCACATGCAAATGTATTGACATATTTTACATATGTGGAAACATTTGTGGTCAATGCATATTTATTTAAATATTTTAAATATGCTAAAGGATGGTTAATAAATATGTGGACATATTATATCCACCGCGGTCTGCCATGGGGAGGAAGCAAGGAAAAAACCACCCTCAAAAGGCAGTCTGGAGTTCTGAAAGATGAACAACCACGGCAGACCATGGTGGATATAAAATACACACATATATACATATTCACTATTCATTAGCATATTTAAAATATTTAAATAAAAATGCATTGACCACAAATGTTTCTGCATATGTAACATATGTCAATACATTTGTGTGTCAGAACTATTTATGTAAGATAGTTATGCTCTGCATATCCATTTCTGGCAGGTGTTTATATCCACCGTGGTCTGCTGTAGTTGCAAACTGGTCATGTGATGCATAGAGCCATTATGGCTTGGTTTCAGGCTGGATCTGAGCTGTGAGTGGGTTTGGGGGGTTACATGGGCTCAAAGAACCATCTCCCATGACAACCTAATGTGTGGGGAGTTGGGAGTTAGCTCAATATGGTGGGAGGGGGTTGCTTTACTTACATTGGGACCTACATCCCTTCCTGCCTCTCCATCTCCTCCCCATCTTATTCCATCCTTCTCCCTCAGCTCCTATTTCCCTTCCAGGGACCCATAAGTGGGCTTGGTACAGCCTGATGTGCCTTGTGTTTGGTGGTGGTTGAGTTGAAGACAATGTGATCGGTCGTTGTGTTTAGTGGAGTTTCAAACTCCAACCATTTTCGATTGCAATTGCAATTTTAATTGTAGCACAAATTATTGGTCTCCTAAAATCACGAAAATAATTGTATACACTTTATACATGAATATGAATGTAAATATAATGTTTAGTAGTCAATTTTGATAGCTTAGCCATGCTAAGGGAGAAGTGTGAACCCAAAATGAGCCATTGACAGCTTCATAGGATCTCCTACAGGCTTCCTAAAATCATCATAATTTAAATATGTACTCTTATACCAACATACATAATGCTATGTTTTTATTTGGAGCAAATACAATCTCTGAGTTTTGCTCTGCAGCCATGGCATTTCAGAGTTGCTGAAATTTCCTTTTATATCATCGGTTTTGAAACTCAGCTAATGGAGAATTCAAAATAACATTTGCACAGTAAGTAAATGGTGCTCCCATGGTATACAACACAAATCTTAGGATCAGAAAACTGCTTAGAAACTTGGGTTAAAAGAATGAGTCTTAAATTAGCATTTAAGGACTTGTAATTAGGGGAGCTCAAAGTTAACACTTAAGGCAGCTTAAGAAAAAATGCTTAAGATTTCCGCTTAAGCCAAAACCGACAGACCGAGCGGACTTTGAAATAAACCCAACGTGCCAGCCAATGGCTGATGTAAGCTCCTGCTCAAAACAGTCGCAAGTTCAATTCCCGGCATTAGCATTCACACAAATATAACATTTGCACTACAATACTGGTCAAATATTGACTTACTTCTATTAAATATTTTGAATTAAAAATATTAATATTTAATATAGCATTTTTAAGGGCATTTTTGAGGCAGGACGTGTACTGAATTCTATAACAGAAAATATAAACAACTACATAACACTTTGAATATAAAGTAGCAATGAGTCAACTTTTGGCTATGATTTTGGGAAAATAGTTTGTGTGAATGTTAATGCCATTGAGAAGGAGCTTACATAGTATTGCAATGCAAATGTTATATTTGTGTGAATGCTAATGCCGGGAATTAAACATTTTGAGCAGGAGCTTACATCAGCCATTTGGCAGGGTTTATTTCAAAGTCCGCTCGGTCTGTCGGTTTTGGCCGCTTAAGCGAAAACTTTCCTTAAGCCGCCTTAAGCGTTAACTTTGAGCTCCCCTATTAGGTTCACAAATTATGACACATGACAGCTGTGAACAATATCAGACCAAATTTGCAGGCAAAATTTTGCATGACAGGGTTGCCTTTTTGTATGTCAAATAGGCCAGTGGGTTCACAGCAGGCCTGGAAAAACCCCTGACCTAATTTATGTTGTGTTATAGTTTACAAAATCCTTTGGACGTTCAATTCACAAGTCAATTGTGATGCCTGACTAAATCTAAGGTTGTAATAGTAGAGTATACATTGCATACAGCCCACCATGTGTAAGTTCTTTTATTTAAAAATTGGAACAAAAAACAGGGCTGACTGATACATGCCATGTGAAGCAGTGGCCTACTCCACCAAGTCTTGTTGTCTGCAGTACTTCCACTCTTGGTGATAAATTAAATGTTGCCATTCATATTCATTGATTTTGGCAAGTGCTTCTGGGTCAGGGCAGAGCAGAGACATTGAGTGGCTTTGGTCTTGGGTAAATAAATCAGAATCGGATATTAATAGGGAAAATATGATCACTGCATACTTACCTATCTGATAATATTTGCCTAGTTGTTGAACTCTCAGGACAGACAGAATAGATGGACACCCTTTGGCTGTTCACCTGAAGATTCAACAATAGATGTTTCCCATTGAATAGCTATTCATGGATCTGTGGCAAAACAACAGATATGACTAATGGATTGATATTGAACCATGAATATTAGATAGATAGGGTAAGTAATGGGAACTTAATTGGAACTAATATATGTAAATGGCCATTGTGGTGAGAACAGGGAAATGAAGCAGAAACAAAAACTAAGTGAGTGAGGTAAGCTAAATGATCAGTAATAGCAATGGAAAGTGATCAGCCATGGGGAGCAGAGTATAAAAATCAATTTTCTGTGGGGATGAGCTACACCATCCACAATGCTCAATATCAAGGTTCAGTCTTCCTCGAGCCATCCATATATGCCACCTTTGCGTAAATAATGGCATAGCTGAAGTGGGGACCAACAGGGCTAGTAGTGAATATAACATATCAGGGTTATATGGAAATATGATATATAAGGACAGTTTATACGGGAATCTTTATGTGATGGCCATACATGATGTATGGAATCATGTATAGAGAGTATTTATGATTAACATAGAAAGTTGTACAAAATAGGATCGAAATATGTCAAATATGGCAGGCCATATAGAGGAAGGTCCTATTTTATGTACAAAAATTACTTATATGCTATTGTGTACAACAAATATAGGTATTGCATATAAATATGCCAAAATGTAGCATACAAACAGCACTTATAGCAAGGTCCATATGTAATGTATACAATAGTGTATAGAGACTCTTTATATGTCATGTTTCAGTGTATGAATACCATCTCTATGCAATGCTTATATTTGTTGTACACAATAGTGTATAAGTAATTTTTGTACATAAAATAGGACCTTCCCCTATATCATCAGGAAAATGACTTGTGTCTGACAAAACTATATATGGACATAAATTTTATATAATTTGCAAAATAACTATCAGTCTGATATATTGGTGGATAAGGCTAGAACTACATGTGTAGCATTGATGAAAAGTGCCAGGGCCATCAGAGTTAAATGTCTGGCCACCGGTTGTCATTCTGCTCAAGTTCTCAGAGCTTCAAATAGGTGGACTTTCAAATTTAACCTTTTTGATTGTTTTATTTACTTATTGCCAGATAACCTAAATTAATTATTCAAATCAAATATATTTATTAAGTGTTTATTACATATACATGAACAAACAAACCCCCCTCCAACGATGTGAATACCATCCACCAACGTGCCATATGCTATCCATACTGTTCCTAATGTATATAGGACATCCTACTAAGGATACATTAGCATCTCCATCAATTTAGATGTACACTGACTGAATACAATATACCTATCATACTCAAGTGCTCCACAATAAAATCCTAGTCCATTTATGGGTAGTGCATGCATGGGCAAATGTGTGTGTGTGCTTATGTGTATGTGCATGCATGTGTGTGTGTGTGCATATGCTTGTGGGGATACAGGTGGGAACAAGACTCAAAGGTACTCAAGAACAAGATGATGGAAGTTAAGACAACAAGTTGAAGTTGACTTGTGACTAACTATTTGAAGACCCGCCAGCACAACACATACATAATCACCATTTCCATATGAGCCACTGGAATGGATGGCATTCACATTTAAACGGAGATAGAAAACACATACAGCCATGAATCAGCATGACCATAGTGCATGACAGGACCCCCAAAACCTATATGCAAGACAGATATGTGATGTCCAACCTTTAAAATGTTTCCCAATACTGGTAGCCTTATTGTAATTGTCAACAATAACTAAATTTTTTGTTTTGGGCTGATATACTTATGTAAGAAAACTTCAATTCTTGGAACCCTAGGATATTGTATTAAATACCTTGGGAATAGCTTGTGATTTTGTGTCACCCCAAAATTTAATGATCAACTCTGTCTGGAAATACCACCACCGGGCCAATTTCCTGATGATGACCAGCCATATCTGATGTATTTCAATCCTATTTTCTATGACTTTCTACATTAATTATAAATACACTCTATACGTGATTCTATACGTCACGTATGGCCATCACGTATAAATTCCTGTATAAACTGTCCTTATATACCGTAATTCCCGCCGTGTTAGGTTCCGGACTTGTTCCGGACTCAGATATGTCCACATGGAGATGTTTTGGAATAAATGGCTTGTTACACACTAGAAACAAGCGGAAAACCTTTCAAAAAGCTTCTGAGAGGCATACAATGGGTAAATGAAGGGTAGAAATGGAACTGCAAAAAAAAACGCGGCCGCGCACGCGTATAATAAAAGGACAGAAATCACACCATAGAGTATTGGCACAACCATAAACTCATCGCTTCAACGGCTTGTGGAAAGGTTAAAGTCCCATGGACAAAACTGAGAGCAATGCTCGTGCTCGGTTTAATTCTGGAGGTTCATCCACCAAAAGGTTACCAGCGATCATGCTGGAGTTAGTGTCATCAATATATCAAGTAACAGTTTTACGGTTTAATTGGGTTTTAATATACACCGGGCGTTTTCCCCAAAGAGAATCCAACCTACATGGCGCAGGATCAGCGGTAGACAATATTGATATGTCGGCCAAGATGGCGGGCTATCAATTGCTTACCTTCACTAGAGTCTCTATAGGCATCTCGGAGTTCTTCACAAGGTCAATGTCTAACCTATAAGGCATTAGCGACTGCTGACTAGAATGACACTATGAACAAAGACGATTTACTGGACACCACTTGGGAAGACCACGACGACGGTGCTACCGCCATATGCGAAATAACTGCAATCACTTCAGCCTACATAACCATGCCTGGGCATGCCGTCAAACTCACCCCAGCTCGTCTCCCTTCCTGACAATGCTACCTATTTGGGCTCCATTGGTCCACTCGATGCTTCCTACGAGGAGCGCGCCGATGGCAACAACGACAACGGGAAGGGAAGTGCTGACATGCTTCATGTAAAGAACTGAGCGCCTGTTGGCAGTGAATACATTGAAACCAGGCTCATTCACTGCCTGTGGGTTAACTTTAAATGGACAGTTCAGTGCCACCAATGACAGCTCAGATCAGTATGATTCACCAGTATAGTACTGTCCAGCGATGTTAACGATCTCACCCACTTCGCCGTCAATTGGTGAGTGAAACCGATGGTAGTCACCTGGCGCAAGGCGGAAGATGGCAATACTGGCATCGCGAAATGTTAGTGCTATGTCCGAGTCCTCGGATACATTAAGAAGATTGGGGATATTAAACTGTTTCCCTTTAATCCTATGTTTTGCAAGATACGTGAGCAGTCCAACTTGCAGGCAGAGAGTTGCGAGTAAATGAATACCAGAATTTCTTGGAAAAATCGATAGCCTGGTAGACCGTGAGCCTGGAATCGGCAGCGCAGCAGATCCCTAGTGGGTCTCCAGCATTCTGGACTGGACGCGCATTCTTCTTGAGTTTGCTGCAAAGAACTGACATTGTTGTACCCAATAAATGTGTAAACGGACGTACCGAAAGAAGAACTGGTTGAAAGTCTTGTATTTGGTGATATCTGGCTCAAGGAGTTCGTCCAGTTGGATGGAATATGTCTTCGCAAACGATGTAATCGATTTTGCAGACTCGTGAGAGTCGAAATGTTTCCCTTCCTGTCCAGCTATTCAGCACTGCTTGAGCAAATGTATGGAGATTGAATCGACAAGCATGTTGCTCTCGCGTCGATCATAGTTTGCGAACAGGGATATGACGTCAAACTATGGCTAAAATTACCTTGATAGATTGCTCGCGCAAAATGCTTTCTACACCCTTAGTCTTAAGAAGTAGAATTTGTACGTGTCCGTAAAATAGTAGATGCATTCCAAGCCTTTGGGGCAATCAGCATTGCGGTACCCAAACGAGGGAGCATTAATTACCTTTCATAGATAGGCATCGACTCGAAGAATTTCTCATTTGTGCCACGTATGGCTACATAGTTGCCAAAGTGGTATTTGTTTGCAAGCACCTCGAGTCCGGAGTCCAACTCTTTTAAACATGGGATGTGACCAGTGCCTGAAAGGGCTACTTAGCTTTGCAAAAATAATGCTACGTGTAAGATGGACTCACTGTGAGCATGGATACTGCGAGTAAGGTCGTTATGTGTTGAAGACAGATCGACGAGCTTTTCAAGAGCGTCCCCTGCACGCTGTCGATTTTTGTCAGACAGAGTCCCAAAGCGCGATGTCGAATCTTGGTAAGGGTCTAAATATCTTTGGTCTTGCTCATTGAGAAGACCCACGGTAACCTCGGAGCCGACACTCTCGTAACGACTGTGCTTGACCATACCGAAGTATTCTCGACTTGAGAGCCCATTTCGCTGGTCGACACGAATCCTATGATGATAGCGAGTAACAATGAGAGCAACGTCTGAGAACGATCAAGTTGGCGACTGAGAATAAATAGTTATGACAATTCCGCGCACAAAGTTCAATCAACCAAATACAAACGATGATTCCTATAAATATGCTCTTGCCAACGCTAAACAAATTGTTGCATGTGCTTTGAACTCCGTCGTTCTGGAAAATTTCTGTGCACAACGAGCCTTCATCGAGTGCAGCGGTATGCGTGATCATCCAGAGAAAGTAGGAGCCCACAGCGACATTGATGATCAAATGGATGTAGAGAAAATGTGAGTACAATTTCACGAAGCTTTCCTTGCGGATAATGGCTCCAACAAATCTGTTGCAGATTGTGAGTGTGTATAGGTCATAGGTCACAAAATGGATCGATAAATCTACTGACCCGAGAATTGATGCGAGAAATAATATGGTCTCTACCACGCCAGCGGCAATGATGGCTATTCGTACCCTTGACGATAACGGAGGATCATGGTTGCCTTTAACCCTTAAATCATCAAAATTACCACGGCAGCATGTAAAGCACTCACTAGCAAGTTCGAACCAAAGCAGGAAGCTCAGGACTGCCGCAACGAGCCACGTCAAGAACGAGAAAAAGATCACGCCGAACCGCAGAGGGATACAAAAGCAAAAAGTCTTGCTCTCGAGGAACCACTTTGCGAGAGAAGATGCCATCTTTACTATCACTTTTGTCGCACGAGGAACAAAGCTCGGAGGAATGAGCAGTTTCTGTGACAACCAAAAGTTTTAGTACACGAGTATAGCTATGGTATATAAGAATAACAAGAATAGAACGGGAACACATAAGTACCGGGAAAATCACAGGGAGTTCGGACTTGTCGGGAATCACATTCCCCAGCAACTTATTATTAGCTGTGGCGCTGCACTGCCAGTAGGGGTATCACGGTGACACGGTGGGTGGTTTGAAGGCCGATTCGCCCTCTGTATGGCTCTGTATCCACGGCGGACATGCGCCAATATAATAACGACGCATATTCATTGACAATACATTAACATATTTAACTTATGCGAGGCAATGCGCAGCATTGAAAAATCGGCTCATATCTTATGGCTGTGGAGATTATGTTATGTTATGTCCACGTGGCTTATGTCTATATGCGGCGTTCAATGCTTTTGGTATGGCATTCCCGCGCCCCATTTGGGCTTGACTCATCCCGTGCACCCCTCATTTCAATCTGTTGTAGCTCCTTCATCTATGGTCCAAACTGTCTGAAATTTTAAATCGTTAGGTGTATATATATATAGTTCCAATCTACGATTTTAAATCACAATAAAATAATGTTTCTAAAAATGCGATTAAAATGCACTAAAAAATGCAAAATCTCATGGCAGAGGAGTGATGGGGCTTGTTCATCTCTGGCTTTCACCACAAGCAGCAACTACTGGCAACTTTTGATGTCTTCTAGTGCTCTGTTTGGTCTTTTAACTGAATTTGATCCTGAATACTGCACAATTTTGATCTATTCAGTGGTCATGCATCATGGAGGGCCTTGCCGAAACTGAAATGTGGTCAATACCATGGCAGACCAGGGTGGATATAAAATATACACATATGTATTAGCTATTCTTTAGCATATTTAAAATGTTTAAATAAATATGTATTGACTGCAAATGTTTCCGCATAAAATATGTCAATACATTTGCATGTCAGAACTATTTATGGAAGATAGTTGTGCTCCACATATTTGTTTCTGGCAGGTGGAAACAGATATGCAGAGCAAAACTATCTTACGCAAATAGTTCTGACACACAAACATAGTGACATATTTTACATGTGGAAACACTTAGCATATTTATTTAAATATTTTAAATATGCTGAAGAATAGCTAATACATATGTGTCCATTTTATATCCACCATGGTCTGCCATGCAGGTCACAAAGGGGTTTACCAAATGCCTATTTATCACAGATGTCTGTTCTAGGCAAAATATGGTGAAAAATGCAAATTTCCAGTGGTTAATTATAAATTTTTGCCATCTGAGGTTCTTGTGGTCTTTGGTCACAAAATGTGCGCCAAAAGTAGAGAATAGAGCTGAGATTGAGACTGTTAGACAAAGCTGTGGCTGGTAGAAGTGGTGACTGCGAGAGAGTTCCGCTGGCAGCTGTGACAGATCACTGAGATCAGCAAATATGTCCAAGGGGTGGTCATGTGAGACCTGCGAGTTGTTGCGGTTTGAATCGTGCTGTCGTCACCACATGAGTGAGTGCACTATACACTCACTTGGGCTCAGGACTGCACAAGGCAAAGCAAGAGAAAGAGATGGTATTCCGTATCTAGACAAATGGCTGAATGCAACAGGAAAGGACTCCGAAACCCTACAAGATCCCTGACACCATTCACTGGTGTGAAGTGAGCAAAGCTCACTATCACAATGGAAGGGTGACAAATTGATCGAAATTGTACAGTATGTTCTTGAAGTGAGAGCCAAACTGTGCAAAATGTGTCACATGTGCATTACCTTTTTGAGTCACTGTATTCCTGGCTCTGGTTTACCAGACCAGGTCTCAAAATCGAGAATTTGACCCGTGATGTGCAAAATTTCCCGGCCTGGGCACATGACAGCCCCTATGAATCATAGCACAAGGCTTTGATCATCACAGTGGACACTTCACGGAATACAGGGAGCAGACATACACTCGCCTGTTTATTTAAATAGTGAAATTATTCATTGCTTTAACTCAACTCGCAGAGCTAAAGCTGATGACAAATTCTATTGCGGTTCACTATGGAGCCACCATGTCAAAATTGTGGCATGGAAAATTCACGCTCATTCTGAAAACCAAGTCCTGACAAATTCTATTGCCAACAGTTCACTATGGAACGCCAGGTCAAAATCGTGGCATGGAAATTCACACTCATTCCAAATTAAAAAAAGAGGGAGGCATGACTTGAATACTTACTTATGACCACCTAATTATCAATTAATCCTGCATCCTTGGCATGAAAAGGTGTGTGGAGCAATAAAATTGACACGGCCAGAGCCAGGCCTGCCCAGAGGGCCATCTATGATACAGTGCTCCCATGAGAATATGACACCCTTATCGGACCCCATAACCTCAAATCCAGTTGTAAAGTTATCAGACCTGATCACGTGTCAATTGAAATAATCCAATAAATCTTGATTATTTTGAGCCCACTCGTAATTTCAGTAGTTCCCGGTTGATTAACGCAAAAAAAATTACATTAGCGGAGTCCTACTGCTTTACAACAACCGAATATATATAGTTAACAAGTTATTTCACTACGTGAGGGTTGGTACAAAGTTCGACGATTTGCAAACTTTGTCACCACTGATTGGGACTCCTGGCACTAGGGTCGTTCACAGTAGACGAAATCGGTTGATTTCATGACCAATTTCAAAAGTGATTTCAAAAATGAAGTGTATGTGTTTTTTGGTCCGGTATGGCGGCAAACAATAGTGACATGAAATCAAGTTATAGTGGGCTAGGTTGGACTTTGAATGGCTAACTAACCCTACAGACATATCACACCCTTTCACACAGCGATGAGGTTACCTTAACATTTTCTGTCCTGCCTATTCCTGTCCTATGCACTGTCTTAGTAACCAATAACAATGCCATATACATATAAATTTAAAATGGATTAATTTTGGTCACTTATGTTGTGTCGGGAACTGTCAACGACGACGAGCAAGTGCCTGGGCCGTTGCAAACAATGAGCAAGCTGCATTTGAAGCTGACAGAACACTTTTTTTTTCAAAGTCCGCACTGGGCATTGTGTACACAAAAGTGGGGCGATCAAAGTTGAAATCAAATTTAGGCACCTGTAGGACTCCTGGGAATAAAAATCGCATAGATATGGAGGGCCTCATTGGACAAAATTATTCACCTACCAAATTTGGGTTTTGCTTGCGAAATGTTGATTTTGCTCTGGTATTGCTGACTTTGCATGTGTAAAACAGACTTTTGATCTCTGAAAATTGAGTTATGCCTTGCAGACTCAAAATGTTGCCTTGGAGTATGTGTCAAAACAAAAACAAAAACAAAACTCAAGGCAAAACAAAATTTTGGTGCAAACACAAACAAACAACATGTTTTTGACTTTGACTTTGGGTTTGATTTTGTCTAGGCCCAAAATAGAAAAATGTCCCTGTTATGCCTATTGTGGCTTTTAAAATATTTATAACTTTCCCACACTTACTGAAGGCCTATGGCAGTCAATTCATTATTTTTTTGTTTCTTTTTTTAGTCATCTGCTTTGGTTGGATGGTTTTAGATGTCTGTGTTTGGGTTCCTGTTTTGGTGTGGTTCTGGCTTCCTTCTGTCTTGGGGATGCTTAGCCTTTACTTTGTGTTTTGTCGTTGTTTCGGTACATGATATGATTCTGTTTTTGAACAAAAAAATAATGAATTGACTGCCATAGGCCTTCAGTAAGTGTGGGAAAGTTATAAATATTTTAAAAGCCACAATAGGCATAACAGGGACATTTTTCTATTTTGGGCCTAGACAAAATCAAACCCAAAGTCAAAGTCAAGAATATGTTGTTTGTTTGTGTTTGCACCAAAATTTCGTTTTGCCTTGAGTTTTGTTTTTGTTTTTGTTTTGACGCATACTCCAAGGCAACATTTTGAGTCTGCAAGGCATAACTCAATTTTCAGAGATCAAAAGTCTGTTTTACACACGCAAAGTCAGCAATACCAGAGCAAAATCAACATTTCGCAAGCAAAACCCAAATTTGGTAGGTGAATAATCTTGTCCAATGAGGCCCTCCATACATAGACCTCATTTTTGAAATCACTTTTGAAATCGGTCGCGAAATCGACCGATTTCGTCTACTGTGAACGACCCTACTACCGACCGACCCCACTATTTTGGGTGGATGTCTTGATCCAGATCTCGGCTCTTCGTCTGGGCACTCCATGACTACGAGCACTCCGTAATAGGCATCAAAAACTCCTCCCTTCCGCAACAAAACCTCTACATTTTTCAAGAGCATCGTTCAACTCGGACCAAAAATTGAAGGGATACTTCTTTGATAGAGAAATCGGAGGTCATCCTACATCTACAGGGCGCGAAGTCTCACATAGACATGGTATCTTCTTCTCATCCACACTAGTCGACGCGTTTGAAATCAGTGCAAATGGTTGTATAAGGGCCGTTCTTTGCCTCTACCGAAACGATCCTCCGCGCAGGCGCCTACCCTTCTATTTCTTCCCTTGAATCGCCCGGTATCCCGTTCTCCCAAGGCTTCCCTGACGACGGTCAGAATCTGTAGATCATATGGCAGCTCCACTATATTGGAAGTAGAAGCAGACGGGCAATCTAGTGGACGCGAGTCCTGATGCGCAGCTCTCCGCGTCCCTGTGCACCGTGCGTTTAGATTGCATTTGCGGCCGCCGTTATTCCCACCAACGCGCAGCCAGAGGGCGCCGATGAAGTGTCGACGATAAGGGGCTTGTCACACCCCGAGAAATGGTATACCGATACATCTTTTATGGGCATCCTGGGCCAGTATCGAGAAAGCACAACCCTGACGGAAGAACGATTGCCTCCGTGGTCTTGACATTCACATCACCCTGCTACACGAGTGTCGATCGCGCTTCTGTGGACTGTCAGGCTATAACCGATCCTACTACTACTACGTAGTCTCGGCAGACCATGTCACCATCCGCACTGCTTCCATCGAACCTCCCTAATAACCCCTTCGGATAATCCATCGTTGAGTTAGGCCTGATTGAGCATCCAGGGGATGTAGATGAGGTGATCGATGCGCGGGTTAGGGAGTACGGGAATGTGCTTTATCACGCCCGGAGAGGGACATGATGGAGAATAACAGGGTACATGGATGGAGACTAGTAGATGCTATCATGCCTTTGATGTTGGGAGCGCGTTATCAGGCTATGGTTTATACCGGTGATGAGGTCGCACAATACTCGTGTTTATCGAAGAATGGCTTGCGATGTTTCTTTTTCGGAGAGCATTGTGTAAGCTATGTATCTAACACATGACGTTATCTCTTGTATTCCGAGATGTGTTGCTGTAGCGGTCCACTTTTGTCCTTTGCGAACGTTAACTTATACTCTTACTTCACCACGATATTTATAACGTTGTAACAACTTTTACTAATTTGTAAGAAGAGATGGTAGACGCCTGCCTACTGGTTGTGTTGGCGAGCACTCTAACGGCTATGGTTATGGACCAGTACAACATGCATGTACGAGAAATAAAAAGAGAACAAAAAAGTTTACCGCTCGTTAACGCTCGAACTCTCATCTACTATCCTCGCGCATCCTCGCCAAGGATACATTCTGGGAAGACGGTGGAAGGACAGACAGTAGAAATTCTTCTTTTAACAGGTACATCCCGCGCTTTTGAATATTATGAGTTCGTCCGGCTCATCCGTCAACGTCGTTGACACCACTCGGAATATTGACATGGACGTATGCCCCCTCTGCACGCGGGCACAAAACACCAGAGTAGGGTGTGCCAAGGTGTCCATATCCTTGCGGAGTTGATCCCATCGTGCCAGCAATGGCTCACTGTAGTGCTGTTCGCAAAAGCCGAAGTTTTTGGGGGGTATAAGAGTTTTGGTAGGAGGGTAGACGCTATAATCGAGGATGAGGACAACGAGCCTCCTGTTAACTGTTTTAAAAATCTCAGAAAATCCGTCTTGAATGAGTACACGTTCGGCTTCAATCATAGCGCCAACGAAATCGAAGTCGCCTTTGGATATGTCAGGTACATGTCCTTCTAATATATCCATCATGTTTTCAGCGACGGCATAATTTAAGTTTTCGCGTCAGATACCCACGGTAGCGTTGACATTCAAGTTCCTTACAAAATTTCCTATGACCTCCGAGTTTCCAATCGTGTGCCTGGCAGGACCTGCTACAGTATTGTGCAGAGAGACAAGCGGCACATTGCCGAAACTCGCCATGACCCTTGCCTTGTGCACACTGTTTCTTTTCAAATCAGATTATGCTTTCCAAAGGCAAAACATGGAGACTAACCATGGCGTTGTGACACCGTTCATGGGCTCGTAGTATACCTCCAGGCGCCGACCGCAAAATCTCAATGCGAGACTCCACGATCTCAACAAAAGCGTTCCACGCGTTCCACAGCGGGGTGTCCCTCGATATCCCAGCGGCCAAACCCGATTGCTGGATTTTAGTCAAATATTTCTCAATCACGCAAAGAACGGAGCGGTAGGCCGAGTAGTTCGCCAGAATTCTGTTCAGAAATGGGTTAAGAAATTCCGCGGGGTCATCGGTCATGTGCGGCAGCCAAGGCTGACATCGAATGAGCGCAAACATTAGCTTGGCTTCGAGTGCTTGAATAACCCACGTTACTCCATCGGTGGACTGTATCAACAGCAATAGATTCCAGAATCCGTACTGGATAGCCTGAGCCTTCAGAGAAGCCGTCGCAGATGATGGAGCGTCAGCGGTAATGGCGAGGAGCATTTTAGTAACAAATGAGATGCTGTGCTGAGCGAGCAATGCATGGCGAATTGGATCACGAAAATCAGAAAGGACAGTCATGATATGAGTGTTCCATATGACACAGTCCCAGTCGGGTTGTTTTCGATAGAAGGCGTGATGAACATGTTTCAGAGCAGTCGACGCCAGAGATTTCATATCCCCATCCATTGGTGCGAGGAATTGATCCAATTTGCGTGTCGCTGTCTCATTGGATTTCGCAATAGAAATGAGCACCTGATAGCAAAATGCCGCCATTGAAGTATAATTTTCATCACCCCATGGCTGGCAGTCTGGGTGTTCAACTTCCATCTTCCATATTTCCAAGACCAGAGAACTGAAGCCTGGAGTCGAAAGCATTTGGAGCATGATCGTCATGCCCAAGTACGCAACACACGACAACAATCTCCCCCCTTGCTAACCGACGTACTGCCGCCCCACTTGTATGCTGCTTAAGACTAGGAATGTAGGTGGACCCAATGATTTTCCAGATTCCAGGCCACACGCGCAAGAAGCCTTCGGATAGGCTAGCCGAAACCTCGCCATTACGTGCGTAAAGGTTCGTCAGGCAGTTGCGCAAGGCCGCGGCTGAAGTGAAGTGCTCCAGGCTCAAGGTCGAAGATCTTGGGATATTCATGCAATTTTGCATAGCGTCGAAAACTCTCCCGATTTGCGAGTTGTAGTGGGGATTGGCAGGATCGATCTTAGAGAGAGCGACGAGGTTGTCCAGAGATCCTTCCGTCGCCTTACTATATATCGCCTGGTTTCAGGTCGTCAAATGCTCTTCTCGGTGAGGATACAGAGGAAAGGAACATACTCGAAATTCACTTTCATCCATGATTGTGAAGGCAAGCTTGAAGAACTCAATATCACCGGCCGGTCCCCCGGCGGAGTTCCTTTTAGGAATGATCATCACCATACTGAGCAGCACAAGCCGCGACTCGCAGCCTGAGTGAAATAACAAAACCGACCGACCTTAATCGTTGCCTCTTCGACGTAAAGCAATCGTGGCTAGCAACCTCTCATTTTATAACTATATGGGCGAAATCGAATACATAGCACCCAGCTGAGTCCCTTGTCTTGACTCTTGTTTGGGACTGTCTTCCTCAACAGGCGAATCGATGTCCACTGATCATTGCATCTCGACCCCCACAGGCTTCATTCATCTTCTCCAAGTAAATCCTAGGCCGCTTATTTACTGACTCATCTGAAACGAGTTCTAACACAGGAGAGGCCCTCCCTTACAAAGGCGAGCTTTAAAAAAAGAACTGATTACTCGATGTGCCACAGAATTGGTAAGAGAAGCAATGGATGAGATAAAAGAGGCCCTCAGAGTGTGGTGAAAATATCATGAAAGATTCTGAAAGGTACTGGAGTCATTGTGTCGCCTCTAAAACTTTGCTATAACTTCATGCTAGTCAGTCATGATCATCCCCAGCCTAAGTGCAACCAACCGGCGACGCAGGCTCACAATCACACATATTCATTTGTCGGCAGTGGCCCATTCAAATATTCTTACACGAGTTTTCTGTTAGCTAAAGCGCTGCCATGATGATATCTGCGGCCTGTGACTATTCAGGTAATGGAAGGTGCAGATGTGTGGTATTTTACTTACTTTCTCTGCAATTGCATAAACCGTGGACATGGGCGTTGCACCAAGCTGCAGCGGAATGACACTTGCATCAACCACACGTAGATTTTTCGTGCCGTATACCCTGAGCGAAGGGTCAACCACACCCCCAATTTCGCGAGGCGCCATGGCGGCTGTTCCAATTGGGTGAAACACAGTCGCAATGTTTGACTTGATGTATCTAGATTCAACTAAAACTGTATGGCGATGTAGAAAATATGAAGATTTGATTAACGAACGTCCGAAGCTGCTCGTCTGTTTCAGCGTCTGCTGGAGGGACTAAACTGCCAGAAATTTGACAAGCAAGAGGTCCTGTTTTCGTGATTTTTTGAATGAAGCGCACAACATGCGTAAGTGCATGAAGGTCTGTACATCAGCTGAACTGATTAGGGTGTTTTTTCTCCTTTCCTCCAAGGTACTTACCGTAATCTCGACTCAGATACTTGGGATCAATAGCCGGACTTGCGAGGGGATCAGAGCTAGCAATATGCTGAATCGAAAAAATTAGATATTAGAAACTGTCCTAAAATATTGTGTACGCACCACAGAGCCTCGGCTGACAGGGTGCTAAAGATGATTTGAGTCAGTTGTGCATGTAAAGAACTCTTGGAGAACATACCAAATGCGCCCCGGGAAGCCATGCCGTCATCTGGCCATCAGGAAGCGGCAGACCTGCAGCCCCGGGCAGGTTCGCGAACATGACTTCAACCTCGGCGACGGTGCTATCTGGAGATGCTAGCCATTGCCGTTGGATCTGAAATTGTACACGCTCGAGTGGAGTCAATGTTTGAGACGCTAGATAGGAATCAAGGAGATTAAGGAGAGCGGCATGTTGTTCGCAAGAGGTAGCTGCTTTAAGAGTGGTAAAGAGGAAAGGACCTCCTGTTACAGTGGACTGGGCGCTAAGGGATGTAGTCGCTGATAATTGTGATTGTGATACAATGACAGTTGATAAGATTGCTTACTCCTTGCCTGGCTCGGGTTTAGCATCAGAAGTAACAGGAATGACATTCAAAGCAGCTTGAAGGAGATTAGCATTGCTGTAGGAAAAAATGGCACTGATGAAAGCTTACATTGCGCGTCGGAGGTCAAGCCAAAATTCATATTAACCATCAGGTGATCCTGATAATTCTCGCCGACCGGAAGATCGACGCGAGGTATGATTCCATACTTCTTCAAGATCGATTCTTTGCCAATTCCGGAAAGCTCGAGCAGTTGAGGTGTCTTGTATGCACCTGGACGGACACGTTGACATCGATTAACAAACATAGATTTTCTTGCTTACCGGCTGATAGAATAACCTCTTTATTGGCATTCACCACGTACTTGACGCCATCCACATCGATCTCTACACCAGTAGCGACCAATTCCTCAGTGTTATTAGAAAAGAGGATCTTTGTAGCATATGCGCCGACCAAAACCGAAATGTTCGGCCTTTCGGTGGCCCGATCGAGGTAAGTGACACCGGAGTGCTGTCGTGTGCCCGTTGCAATGTCCACAGCACGTTGACAGTTTATGAGGCCAGTCAAATCCCCACCATTCGGATTGGCATTGACCTTGAAGGAGAGTTCGGCTAAAGACTTGATAAATGGATTGATCAGAGATGAATACCACGTGTTGTAGGAAGTCTGTAAAGCAGCTTGAGATACAAAATCATCACGGCAGTAGAAATGCACGTGCTAACCTTGACAGGACCTTCGAGACCCTCATATGCCGTTACGGTGGCCGTCCCAGGTAGAATTTTGTTGTCCTGGGGAGTATGAGATTGCGATTTCTTGAAGTATGGAACTAGGTCGTCAAAACTCCAGCCAGGGTTTCCCATTGTAACTAGGGCATCATACTCCGGTTTGCTGGCTCTCTAGAAAGATGGTATGTGCACGGTGAGAAGGACGACACCAGTACAGCACGTAACCATAGTCGCACCGTCCACATCATTGCATTCATCGCGCTGCACCCGCCGATGAGCTTACCACTGGAGCGACATGTATAAGAGACAATGAATATATAATGCTGAACAGGTAAGTTCAATTACTTACCGAGGCACGCTCATTTTCTGCCCTGCAGCTGCCGTCTGAGGGAGTGTCTCAAGGCCCCAGTTATAAGCAGGGCCATAAGCAGTGGTGAGCCAGCCACCTAATCAAAGATTCATGGTGCATTCGACATGACGGAAAGATGTATTAAGAGAGGTACCTGCAGATTTGACGAATGGGTCGGCCGAAAGGTCTTGACCGGCCTCCAAAACGCCAATGTAAAGCTCTGGAGTTTCTGAGAGCCTATAATATCATTCAGAATAGGTTTCAAAAATACATGGACAATCGAATGTTACCGTGAAGCAAGTGCGAGACCAGCAGTTCCGCCCCCAACAACCAGAATATCATAGCTTTTTTTGGCGAACAGATATGCATCAGACGTCACGTTGGAAGGCATTTTATCAGAAAAAAAATGTTTCAAGATCGCGTTATTGATGAAAGGATAAGAGGACCAATGTTGAACTGGCTGAAGAAGCTTATAGGTACATCGGGTACTAGGATGGATCGCCTAGTGGGTCGATCGTATTCAGGTAAGCCGCTTGTAAGCCGCAATGATCGAGCGCGGCGACTCGGACTCTATTGGTACCAGGTTTATTATGTAATAATTAACTGGCACGATTAAGTGTCTGTAGGCTCGTCATATCCGAGACACAGAACCCATGATTGACGATCCGTTAGCCACGGCTTTTTCTGACTCTGACAAAGTCAGAAAAGGTAAACTTGAGGAGCAAAGGGATCATACTTATGACATCATCACTGCATCTCCTCGACAAGCAGGAACTAGGCTAGTAGGCTTTGGTCTGAGCAACTTTGGGTTTTCATTCCACCGCAATCGTGACTCGTGGTATCGATGCTGCTGTTTCGTCGGGCCCTCCTGACCGCACTGCAAGCATACAGTACCCCCGGAGCTCTTGACCGAGCCGCTGTAAACGCGAATATATGGTATGTAGCCATCTTGGCTAAATCACGTAACTTCGTGTTATCCTCATGCCCGACATATCGGGACTGGTACCTCATAAATAATCAGCGGGTTCCAAAGCAATCCCACTAGACCAGAATTAGGCAGCGGCAATATCTGCGGATGTCACATCGTGATTTAAACGCGTTGTGCGCAAGGCGAGACTCAAACTGGCTCAAGGTACAGTTTAACAGGTACGATACTGAATGGAGATTTATTGCCTTCTCGTCCACGCTGCATTGGGACTTATTTCTCCTCTGACTTGGACAAAAGTTTGACATCTTGTCCGCATTCCAAATTGTACATGGATCTAGACCGCCGTTACTATTCCAAGGTGCTGGCTGCATCACTATCCTTATCCCCATTGTTCGACTTCTCTCGTTTCTCTTTTCGAGGAGCTCTTATGTCTTCTCCCGGCGCCGCTCCATAGTTGCTCCTTTGCCAGATGCGCAAAGGATATCTATAGACTCAATTGAAGTGTAAGGGACTTAAGAAGTTGACTGCGAATGGGAGAACGCAAATCAGACGGAAAGGAATAATATTTCGGCTGCGATTACGAAGGACTCCGAGGAACTATCTTCGTCTAATCAGAACGTGCATCGTTTAAGGCTGCTACCCTGCGACTGGCGGATTTCTGCATAATATGTCGGATGTGATATGGCACAAATGTTATTGTCTCATGTTTCAAATTGGGAGCAATGCAGGCCTGCGCAAGACAAAAATGCCGAGAGGGTGCAATACATTTATCATTGTAGACGGCGGCCTTCGACTGAAATTTTGGTTACAATTTCAAACACATACACCAAAAAAGAAAAAGAATCACGACCCTGAAATTCATTCACATGCACGAATGGAAGTCGCCAAGGACCATTCGTAGGTGACTGGGATTGCATTTGAGTATAGGTGTACTGTGGATCGGCAGCGATCCAACATGTTACAATGAAGGATTCGCCTTTTTCGGATCAAATTGTCCTAACTAGGATGGTCCCTAAATTAGGATATGCCGCCAGGTACCAGATGCGTGTACCAGATGCGTATACCACGCTTATATGTTCACACCGAACATCTGTTTGATCACATATAAATTATGCGGAGGACGAAGACAAGTAGAAAGTGGCTGCAGTTTCCACTTCCACTCGCTTGCGAAACGCCTTCGTTTGATTCTGTATTCATGTTTCAAAGCGTCTGGGTGGGGGGCACTAATACGGCACATAAAATTAAGCACCTGTTTGAATGTACCTGTTTGAATGTTAATTTCGTTCGCCTCCGGATCGATCGTGCAATCGCCCTTTGATGTCTTCATCTGGTTTCCAGTCCGATGAAATCAGGTCGAAAGTGAGTTCCATAATTGATCTCATTGTTGTCAATGGAAACATCGCGTTAACGGGCTTGATTTCGATCTGATTTGATTCCGTCCACGCGCAAAATGGGCGAGGCGCCCACAGTTTGTGGCTATGCGTTCTGTGAATAAGACGTCCGATGACCCGCTGAAGTTGCAAGCTTTGCGCGAGAATCGGGGCCTGGGGCGTCGAGCACCTCAGGGATTCTGTTACTCTCGTTAGGAGCGTACTATAGGGATCATGTACATGTGCGGGCTCAGCTGCCCATTTCGCATTTCGGTTCCCGTTTTAGTTGGTCGGATGCCTAGTTATCGTTCCCATCAGTTACATCGCGTACAACAGTATCATAACAAAATATATTGCTCCAAACCTAGGTTGGCCGTTCAAATATGGCATTGCTCAGGATGCCGGGGCTCGGCTTGGGCTGAGATTTTGGGAGAAGCCAGTCGCACACCGAGGGCTAAGATCGCCGTTAAGACGGATGCGGATTTCCTGATGCGTCGTAGTTTTCATATAGGGCGATAGACTGGCCTTATTCTGTTCCAACGTATATAGGCGACAGCGGAGTCGCCTCCTGTCTCTACGGCTACCCATGTCTCCCATCCTGTCCAACCTCACTCCCGCCGACCAGGTCTTATTCTATCGTTATGGTCTTGGTCCCGAGCGCTCTGTCCCTTTCCCCGTCATCCACCATGCATTCGAGGCTCAAGCCCGGGCCCAACCAGATGCCATTGCAGTCGAACATACCTCGTTCAATCACTCTTTAACTTACCGCCAACTCGATGTGCAGGCTAATCGCCTCGCCCGCCGGCTGCGTGCTCTGGGAATTGCTCCTGGCAAACGCGTTTGTATATTAGTAAAACGCTCGGTCTACTTGGTTGTGGCGTTACTTGCTGTCTTGAAGAGCGGTGGACAATATGTGCCCTTGGACGCCGTCACGATCACAGACACTGCATTGAACTATGTGCTTGATAATTCCAAACCAAGCGCGGTTCTTGTAATGGACGAGTTTGCCCATCGCTTGCATTCGAAAGTTGCGACTTTGAATCTCGAAGATGTCATCCTGGCCGACAAACTCTCTGATGCTGACGCAACAAAACCTGAAGACACGACCTCTCCATTAGATGGTGCATATGTCGTCTATACCTCCGGGACAACGGGCGTTCCCAAAGGTGTCGATGTGAGGCACCGTGGCGTTACCAACGGTATACCAGTTTCGCCATTCAATATGCTATATTCCATTTTCTAATACTTTGACTGTGCCCAGTAATCGGCGGGAGTCCTGGTAATTCGGGAATGTGCCCCGGTATGCGGGTCTCTCAACTTCTCAACATCGCTTTCGACTTTAGCGCCTGGGAGATTCTGGGTGCTCTCTACAATGGCGCCACTCTTTGCTTACGGGGCAACACCAAAAAGGAATGGATCGAGCTTATGAAGACTGTAGACATCGTCCTTGCCACGCCGAGCATGCTAGCCTGCCACGAACCCGAGGCATACCCCAACATAAAGCAGATGATGATTGGAGGCGAAGCTGTTCCTCAAGGTACGAGTCAATATGTCTTATCATTCTCTACCCAGCACGCCGACACGGACTCTTAGCTTTGGCGGATAAGTGGGGTCGGCATACAAAGTTCCATAACGTTTGCGGTCCTACGGAAATCTCGATCATCAATACTGTTCAACCTCAACCTCATACCCCTGGCTACCCTCTCTCGATTGGTAAACCCATCCCCAATACGAACGTATATATCCTTTCGCGGAATCCTTCTAGCACGCGCCCTGTGCCTATTGGGCAAGTAGGATGTATGTGGGTAGGCGGGATCGGTGTCAGCGCTGGTTATCTCAATTTACCAGAAAAGACGGCTGAACGGTGGAAGCCTGACCCGTTCTCCGGGAAGGGAAAGATGATGTTCAACACTTGTGATTTGGGCAGGTGGAGAAAGGATGGTCAATTAGACCACCTCGGACGAGCAGACGACCAAGTCAAGATAAATGGATTCCGGGTAGAACTGGATGGTGTGGCTGCGGCTATGCTAGTAAGTAGCGTTGTCCACATCTCGCTTGGCGGTTGAACTAAGCTCCTTTGTTTGCAGACTTACGAGGCAGTTCAAAGCGCTACTGCGATGGTCATAGGCACTGAGCTATGGGGATTCGTTACTCCTTCCACGGTTGACCTCAGTCTCGTGCGCAATGCTACGGCGAAGGTGCAGCCGTACTATGCTGTCCCGCGACAATACCTTGCAATGGACGATTTTCCGATCACGAGGAATGGCAAGATCGATAAGCGATCTTTGGCCGGTTTGGCGGAAAGCGACAGTTGCCAAGGTGTCCAGCGGTTTTCAGCGCGCGATCGAACTTTGCAGCTCAACCGCAATCTGCTCGACTCCATCAATGGACAACCGTCGTTCAAGTTGGTTGAGACTTCGTCACCGCTTTTGCCGGAGTCGATCCCACGCTCTTCAATTCAGGCTCTGGAAGGTGTGCGCCCTGTCGATCAGAGCCAGATGGCGAGAGAGGACAGACCGGAACCGTATGTTCTGAATGATGTCCCAAGGGTAATCTACGTCGACGCAGTATAAGATGGAACGTTGATCCGGACTACACTCTGGTTCTCTACAATTTAGCAACGATACCCTGTGCATATTTAACAATCCTCGCATACTATAGATAGGCCGTCATTCGTCGACGATGTTGTTTTTCATTCGGGTTATTTGTTATGTGGGTTACGGTGCATCGACCCTCTTTTTTCTTCTCCAAGTCCAACTCGCCGTAATACCATGGATATTATAATTCGCATGTTTCGTATAGATTTGTCCGGACAACTTATAATATAAATGTGTTGTTTGTGGACGGTTGCTCTAAATGTGCTCGCAGAAGATTGGGGTAAAACACAGTAGACGAATCTGAGCGAATTGGAGTGAATCTTAGACCGAGTTTTGATTTTTTGATGTAAGCGTTTTCAAGTCCAATCATCTTGCAAATTTTAGCACCTGATCCATACCCTAACCAAATGTGATCTCCCACTTAAAATTAAGTTAAATGGAGCCAATGACAGTCCTTAGCCGGTACCACAAAATTATTTATATCCTAACAGTGACACACATGGGTGGTCTGCCCTATACATACTGGTTGCAATGATTAAAATTTTGGTCACGAAATTTTTAAAAATGAACCGAATACTCAAGCTCGCCGTTGACAACGACGAGCGCCAGTCGCTGCAAAGGTCCCGAAACTAAATAAGGTTAAGCGAAAAGTTAAGCGAGTTATGTAAGCGTCAGCTTTGATGACACAAGAATTTAAAGTCCGCTAGGAGAGGACTCGAGTTTGTGATCAAACCGAGTTTCAATATTTTTCGGGCGTCTGAGATTCACTCTCGAATTAGCTCAGATTCGTCTACTGTGTTTTACAACCTTCAACACAAGAATTCCTCCACGGACGCCTTCAGCGCTTCCCAAAACCTTTCCATGTGTGCCTCCTCGAATCCCATCTCGTCCCAACACAACTGCAACCACAATTTGTTACCAAATGTGTACTGCACTAGTAGCATGCCTCCAGGTTTCAATCGGCTCGCTGCGGTCACCGAGTGAAGTTGGACCTCAGGAGGGTATGATGCACGGGTGAATGTGCGGTCGAGATTCCCGATGGGAGACAGACCCATAAGGGCAATGCTTGGAGCAGGAGGTATAATAGCCTCAACGGGAGCCGGTGGTTGCGGTAATCCACGCGCTCGTAAGGCACGGCACGAAGCCATCTGGATAGCACGAGAGACCATGAATGGCGAGTAGACCGCACGGTGTGTCTGAGATTTGACGAGGCGAGCACGGTGCCAAAATACCGCATGGGAGGATGGCACAAAAGACGGGAGGATGACGTTAAAATACGTGAGGGCCAGATACCAGTACGTGGATACAGAGTCAGTGAGATGAGGTCGCAGGTTGATCGCGTTGTACATCATCCTATTGGCAAATCAGAATGAAGACTTCAACGGTGGAGCAGTGATAACGAGCTCACATGGGCAACTGAGTCGATTGAGAAGTGCATCGACCCCAGGCAACGTTACAGAGGGCCGACAACGCGTGATTAACGGTCACATTATTAGCCTTGCAATGTGCCAGAATCACAGCTGTTTGTGTTTCCGAAAAGGCATGTTCAACGAACACTGCGCGTTGTAGTCCCCGATGAGTGCGTGAAAAAGCATGACCGCCCTGTGAATTGGCCGATGGTCAACGATTTACACAAAGGAGATAGATCATATTATCGACGCACGATCTCTTTACCAAGAGTTTGCCAGAAGTTAACCTTGGCCGCTGCTTTTCCAATCGCGGAGCTGGGCGTGCACAATCGAGTTTCGAAGGCCGGCGGCAAAGTATTTTCCTGAGCTTAGTATCAGTCTCTCCTCCTGTGCACCAAATTACAATTACATACCCAGTCGTGCTGCTCGTCGAGCTCTCTTTTCAACTCTTCGTCAGATCGTGTTGAGGTCAATATGCAGAGGAGATCGTGGACGGATTGGTTGAGAGCAGCACCGTCGCCTATGAAATGAGTTGCGCATACGAAGAGGCTATAGTTGATATGATCGGGGGCTTCTGTCGCAGATGAGGATGTGGGACTAGATATGACGACATATGACAGACGATCATTCGACAATAGGCGTGGCCCATTCATGTAGTCGAATATGAGTTCTAGGATTGAACGTTAACTTTGCGATGGGCGAGATCTGAGTGGCACCACTACCATCTTTAGATTTATTTGTGAAGTGCAGGGCTGCTCCTGCCTCAGCCAGCGCGCCTGTCTGTGTGGAAGATGGTAGAAGTCTAGTGTATGGTGAACCTTGATGGAACGAACTAGAATAGTTGTAGATACTGACGAGAACCGTGTGGTGTTTAAATCATCACCGTCCACCAGAACTTTGCACATGAGTAATGGATGTCGCCGACGAATGATACTCCATCCTATTTTCACTCTTTCCTCGCGAAAAACTTCCTTTGGAGCACGAAGAGCGATATGCAAAAACCTGCCAAGGATCCGGTAAATATCGCGTTGAACTTAGCGAGCAGGGAAATCTCACATATCGCCAAGACCATGTTGGGACGCAGGAAAGAATGCATACTCGCTGTCGCCGAGGGGCCTCTCGTAGCCACATCCAACACGCGACCACTTGGACATGTTGGCAATGAGAAGAGACCGTTGACCGGGGAGAAGAGACTACGATCAGCAATGTTGAAAAGCCGTGGCCGTCCTCGGCTTGGACAGCGGTAATGAATTGGCGTTGCTCCGGTGTAAGATGTGTAATAGGGGCATTCACAGTAGACGAAATCGGTCGATGTCGCGACCGATTTCAAAAGTCAAAAATATAGTGTATGCGGTTTTTGGTCCGGTATGTCGGCCAACAAGAGCCGGTTTACTGGACGCCACTTTGACAATGGACACAATCTGATTTTATGACCTCAATTCTAAAGCTTTTCCCTCAGTTCCTTTTTTCCAAATTACAAGTTCTAGTACTCAAATGTGATACTAAATTCATTGTGATTTATTTCAAAGCACAAAATGGGCTATCCGCCAGAATGACGTGTCAAAATAGAGGTTTCGGAAGATCTTACATTGCCAATGGGAACCATTCATCCGATCCTTTCCAAAAAAAATCATACTGTCCGCGCCCCAGATACGATAAGTTGACGCATTTGAAAAATGCGGCCTTCGCATTTGAGCTCCCCAATTTGAGAAATGCGACAGCTGTGGCGCAAGAGCCGCATTTCGTTTCCCATTTGTGACAATGTGACAAGTTGTGACTGCATCTATTTGCATATCTCTTTGAGGTCATTTAGATGGGTTAGAAAATCACGCAGTATCATGAATAAGACATAAGTCTTTCTAAATTATTGATGCAAAGGTGTCCGAGCCATGTTGGTTAACAGAGAGTGACGAAAAACTGATTATCTATCTACTGGTCATGATTTCAGCCACCTGCAGATCCGTTTCGGGCCATATAAAGAAGGAACGACTATCTTCATTCTATTGGGCTGACTACGGGAGACTAGTTTCGGGCAACGCATGACAGAAATGCGTTCGCAGATGTGAAATGCGTCGCATTTGGCCCCGGGGCTCTGAAGTTTTTTGGGCCGCATTTGAGAAATGCGGAGCTCAAATGCGAAGGCCGCATTTCTCAAACGTCAACTTTGAGCGTACCTATTTTCTATTTCACACTTGTTCCCACCACTTCGCGTGTCCTGGACTCTTCGTCTGTTTTGACTGATAATGAATACAACCCTTCTTCTAACGTATCGTGTATGCTCCGTTAGCTATACTCAGCCTACATACCTATTCTCGTAAGTGAGCAGGTACCGTACTCGACGGACAAGTTCACATAGTGACATATCTATGCTTGGAAAGACTTCTCTACTCACCAGCTGTAATTGGGCACGTGTTTGTCAGCACTCGCGACGACCTCTAGTAGTGCAGTGTTGTCCAGAAGATGAAGCAGCGCCTATCGAATTGATTTCATTTTCAAAACTGTCAGTCGCCCATCTCAAGTCCATTCAAGCTGCCCAGGATAGCATAGAGGTTGTGAGATTATATGTTTGTTCGAACACCAGTAGCTAATACGCAGCTCATACTATATGCACACTTGAACATAAGCATATCACAAAGGTATGACTCAAGTACGACTACATACCTTCGTCTCCTACTAATCCTGACCAACAACATCCCTCTGGCACTCTACTAAAGTAACTTGTTCTTCCAGGCGCTGACGTTGCTTAGGGGTGCAGCGTTCCAATATCGTTTCAGAGAGTTCGATCTGCGAGATGGGATGTCCACGCCGGAATCGACTCGTCACCAATTTGGTGATATAAGTCCAGATTTGCCTTTTAACTGCAATTGTAGTTTGTGATGCAGGCCTAATGGTGATCTTGGATAACTCCGCCCACAGCAACACGTCTGCCGATTGGCCGTCTTGTAGTGCGTGCAAGACAGCGGTAGAGTCTGCACCTTGAAAAACGACTTCTCGAACGCCGGGAAAGAGGGAAATGAAATCTGGTGTCTTGGTGGCGGGTGCGCACTGTTTACTTGTGCGATGTTGTGTTATTACCGTTAGCGACTGCAGGGTCGGGTACAGGACGTGGTGTTGGGAAAATGCTTCGATCATGTTATGGGTGATACCGTGAACGGTCAAAGTCTCGACTGCAGGTAAATCGAAGAGCCGTAAAGCCCCAACTGACATATACACGAGGTGCAATTCCAACGAAAGAAGGGACGGCAATTGGATGGAAGGCTGACCTATAATGGGCTCGATACATATGGTGGAATGCAAACAAAGGTGCATCAACGAGCGCATAGGTAGCATGAATCGACGGAATTGAGCCTCGCTGAGCGGAAAGGAGCAGACATCTAGCTTCAGAGATGTAATTGTATCTCGAGGAAGCCAGAAATATGTTCCCTGTAGCTCTACAGATGATAGACGAGGGGCTCCCCCAGAGAACATATCCATTATATTTGAGTGTTGATTACCGAAGTAACTTTGGCTGTGGACCATTATTGTTTCAAGGGCGGGAACGTGCAAGTGGGCAAGAGGGGAAAGGGTTGTGGGTTCCGCATAGTGCATAATGACAAGCTTCCTCCAACGCGTAACATGGGGAAGAAGGCGTTCCAAATGCTGTTGGAACCTGGCAGTAATATCTGCATAGGGATCGACGCCGCTATACAGGAGCAACTGATTTTTGGACACGATATCGAGAAGGCACGTCTTGGATCTGAAAAGATACAAATCAATCAGGTCGTCCTCGGTCGACTTCAAGACATTTATATGTAGGCGCGTCCACAATCGCGGTGTAGACAACGCGACGTTTCGCCATCTGCGCGATATTGCCGATACCTGGAATTCGAATGGTATTGTTGCAGATGGTTCAAAGGACAAGGAATTAATCGGTCGATCTACAAGGTCTGATAGGCCAGCCTCGAAAATGGCGGAAAGCGTTTCGTTCGGAATGTTATACGTGACAGCGTGCCGATTGACATTTCGAATCTCTGCTATACGGATACGGACATTCGGAAGCAGGTCGTCCAGTTCCTGGATTTGCAACGAGAGCTTGGCTTTCGTATTTTGTATATCCGCCTCGCGAGCTAACAGTTCCTCTAGCGTGGTCATGATTAGCTGTGTGACTTGCGGGTATGCCGCGAAGGTAATTGGAGCTACAAGTCGCTAAAGTTGGTCAAATATACTATGCTGATATGCCTCAAGTGCTCACACTTGATATGATCGGTCACACGATGAGCAGAGGTAAGTGGCATATGAGTCAAGAAGAGCCTCGGCATTATGTCATCCAAACGAACTCGGATCCGAAAACTTTTAGCAAATCGTCGACCTTTGCATTATGATTGAGTTTTGTGGACTCAAGTATATTGTCACCTATAGGATGTTCAGTTGTTGAGAGCGGAAACCTTTAAACGCGATTTTACAGAATCGACAAGTCGGCGGGTACTGAGCCAGCTCGAAAGTTTATCCTAGTGCACCAGATATCACAGTGAATGACCTATAGTACGCGAATCTACCTTGCGAAGTGAGGTCCTCTCACATCTCCTATAGACATTGAGAAGGTGTTTACGAACAACAAGGTATTGCGGCTGAGCTTGCTAGGGGTGAGTCGCCAGCTGTGCGGTCTTGGCAATATGCTCTTCGGTCGTCCTGAGCTGGCTCAAATGGAAGTACATGGAGATACGCTGGAGCATCTGAACGCCGCCATTAAGTTCAAGAGCATGGACCGCGAGGCGCGCGATAATCGACATGCCCATGGATTCAACTTCACTTAACACCATCGCTCTAAGCCCGTCTCGTAGAAATAGGCACAAAGCAACTCGCCAACTGTACACCAAACCAGTCGCCGAAGGCCTGAATTCACTCCATCCCAATTCTCCAGGGACCTATTCTCATCCACACAACCACTTATGACCTTTCTGCGAACGCGTCCGGCCCCGCTCACGCACCCATCCCATCTTACCGCCGGCACCACCTGACCCACCACACCAACAACTCCTCTACACCGCTCAGCACGGAGTATCCTTCAGAGCAGTAGCACAAATCACAGCCAGCGTCGGGAGAAACGAGCATCTCATGATCCAAGGCCTGTTGATAAAGGATTTCGCGTGTATCGTGACGGGCGATGCGAACATACTAGTTGGTGAAAGAGATGTTCAATTGGAAGTACGGGGATAAAAGAACCTGCTCACCGACCGGTCCTCCCCCTATCACGGCGAATAAACCGCTAATGCCTCTCCGATACACACCATACCTCATGACTCCAAGACCCGTTTGATGGATGGGTGCTTGTTCGGCGGTGTGAATATGCTGGTGAAAGACACGTTCGAATGGGTTACGAACGTGGGGGGTAAAACGAATTGCTCACCGAATGGTCCTCAACACCCTAAGCCCATCATAAGCAACCACAACCCTGAGCCCTCCATGGAATTCGCCATTGGGCAGTAGCCGGGCATACAATCGCCTGATTGCGGTTTCGAGCCTTAGGAGAAAGGCTACAATAGATGTTGGTATTGGAAACCATATCGGGGAAGGATTGGCTGTCGTCGTAATTGAGATCGCGAACAAATGTTTCTACGAAAACGATGAGATGGTTCGATGATGCTGCCGCTCCTGTTAGTGATGTTGTGAAATAAAGTGCTAACCTCACGTCTTCTCCCTATCCAGCTGCTTCTCCGTCATCTTCGTCTGCGCCGACCTGCTAGCCTACAAGGACCCACATTATCCGGGGTCACCACAGCGGGGTTGGAAGCAACGGGGCGGAGAGCATGTCTGATATAGGGGTAGACGATGCGGGGAGGGCGTTGAGGTTAGGCGGAATTAGTCGCGGTATGGGTGCGGCAGGAATGTAACACACAAATCATGGCGTCGGGAGAACCTAGCATCTCACATGGAGTAGCAATTGACTGGATCTGAGAGGATCCACGTCAATTCATGACGGGCGGTCTGTATATGCTGGTAGACGAGACGGTCAAATGAAATACGCAGAGGAGAAACCGAACTACTCACAGAATGACATAGAGGTCAACGTTGCCCTGCCCACTACATGCTCCCACCCAAAACAACCCCAAACCCAATCGCGCGTCGTTGTTATTGGGCAGTATCCAGATCCGCGATCACCTAATATCGATTTCAAATCTCGGACGGAAAGTTAAATCCATGGGGATATTGGAACCCGTGTCTTCGTCGTTGGGGCGGGATTGGCCGTCATCGTAATCGGGATCCTCGACGAACTCTCCTGCGAAATCAGAAGACTGATCGATGGTATCCGCTGCCTTTGCAGGTGCTGTCGCTAATGTAGGGGCCACACTCCACACGCCCTCTCTCTCTGGCTCTAACTCAGCCTCTTTCACTGCTTGCAAGGACTGACGCACCAGTAGGATGGGAGGCATGAGGAGTGTCAGCCCGGGTGGGGATGCGGATGTGGAGGCGTGGGCGTTGAGGTGGGTGCTCGTCTGATTCACGGTCTGCTTCCTTGGAGGAAATTACCTTTAGCGAGCGGTGGAGTATGTGCTTGGTTGGTGTAGATATCGGTCGGTTGAGGTTGTTGCGGTTGTGGAAGGGAGAGGGGTGAATGCAATTAGCGAGAACGAGGTGGGTGGGTGTTTGAGAGTGGTTGTGATTAGCGGCCGCGCTATCGAGTTACGAGTCCTTATCAGGAAATCGGCGCGGCCCTGGTATGACCGGGCGGAGTTTATAAGTACAGTGCTGTCTGGCAACGGATGCTCTGACATTGTAGGGGAATATTA
>KN833028.1:71669-84725 GCA_000827315.1 Piloderma croceum F 1598 | reverse complement strand
ACTTTCAATGTAATGCTGCAACATTGGTTTTTCCGTCGCGAAGTCTTCCTGCAAAGAAAGAACCCGATACATACAACACCAATCACTCACAGGTGTTGGTGCTGCTTCCTGTGCTTGCATAACATCGTCATCTGCCAAGGTGTCTTCCTGTCCCATGGCCTCTGCCTCTGCAACTCGCCTCTCTGCATCTCTTTTGGCCTGGGACTTGGAGCATTCCTTGCATTTCCCCACCACCCTCCCGTTACAATTAGCCACAAGCTCGTCCCACACAGACTCGCGTTCCTGCAAAACTGCCTTCATGCCCTTGGCAAGGCCTCGCAGATTTGGGTCCGGGTGATCGGCAGGGTAAACCATATCCTGTAATTGGCCGCGGGTGTCCGAACGTCCCGGTTTGGGAGGGGGGTTGTTGGCGGGAATGGTCATGGTACGTAGATGTTGCTGTTTACCGCCCGGGTTGACATTCATGTTGTTAACATTCAAGGCATCTTCAGCGAGCCCCTCGTGAGCTGATGAACAATCAAAAAGCCAAATGGCCACTTTGTCGGGATGGAGGTGTTCAAATATATCAATCGCGTGAGTCATTTGATCCATAAGTTGTTTCAGGTCCCACCAGCCGTCGTGATTCTTTCCAGGATAAATAATTTTGCGTGAATTGGTAACCTTTAACCGCTGCGCCTCGGGGAGTTCCGATTGGGCTGCAACCTGTTCGTCAGAGAGCCGCAAATGTCCAGTGGTCTCGCAAACCCAGCCACAGATGTGAATGGCACGTCCGTTGCCTTTTTTCTTCAATGGCTGCTGATCACCTTTTAACCAACAGCGTTGTGGCCCTTCATTGACATTTACAATGCATTCGTCTTGTGGCACAAGCACATGCTCTCGCTCGCCAGGGGCCAGTACAGGAGGGATTGGTTCCATGGTAACGTCATCATATTTGCACATAAGTCTGGTAATGGTAAGTTTGATGAGAACCATTGTTACAGAGATCGGAGGGTAATCTTACCTTTCATAATCTTTCATTTGGGCCAGAAATTTCTGGTGTGCTTCCACAACATCAGGACGTTCATGCCCGTCATGGTAGATACCCTTTCGGACATCTTTACAGACATATCCAAGCTTTTTCAGCCAGTTTATGGCTGTGCGCTCACTAATGTAGCTGTTGTGTCCTGTCATGTCCAAGGCAGGGAGGATTACGTCATTAACATTTCGGCAAAGTTGATGGGGTGTTATGGTGCCAAGATCCTGGGCTGTGAGATATCTTTGCACCGTGTGAAGAACATTCTCATTATCCAGGAGTGTATATTGGCCATGGTAAGCACCTGCTTTACTTGGCGGCAGTTGTTGATGTTGAAGAAGATATCTCTCGTTTCGGCGGATCTGGCATGCAAAATATCCACCTTTCCCCATTCGCCTCGCAATTGCAAGGCTGGCACTCAAGCAAGGCTGGCTGCATTTTGCATGAGTTTGATAGTGAGCTCGAAGCTTCACATATTCCGTGACTGCTACAAGCTGAGTCATCATTTTGATGGTGCGTCCCGTCTTCAATTTTTTGACTGCCTTCAAACATGTCTTGACAATCTCCAAGATATCTTTTGAAGACTGCAGACAGTCGTTGTCATCGATATCGAGCCATTCACGAGCAGCAATGATCTCGGCAGCATTGAACATTGGTTCCGTGGCGTCAACTTCGTCCTCCATCATTACTTGATGCGATTCGTATTCGGCAATCTGTTGCCAATACATTGGTAATGTGATCTTTATTTATCAGTTCTGGCTCACCTCGAGTTCTTCTTCATCAACATCAAAGCTGCCAGTCTCATGTTCTGTGCTCTCGGTTTCAAGTTGCTCAATGCAGAAGTTCAACAAGTCAAATCCGTTCTCTACAATGAGCTCATACACGGGATCAATTTCGAGATCTTCAACAATGTTTTCACTGTCTGACATCAGCTGTAAATTGGGTGATGGAGATCTGTGTGCAGCCTAATGTTTGTCAGTTCGGTTTGGATTTCAGTCATTCCATCATCATTACTCACAGGAAAGAATGCATTTATAGTGTCACATCCCTTTGCAGCCTTCTTCCAGGATGCTTTGTGGCGGAACTTGGTAGCACGGGAGTCTCCAGTATATACGACAGGTCGGCTCTGTTTCCCAAGCTGTCGTGATGTCAGCTGTCAGAAATTTAACCAGTATTGACTCTAATTACTAACCTGGGCCTTCAAGTGCCCAGAAAGCTTTTTAGCATATAATTTTTTGGTTGCTGTGACAGATTCATCCGAGGAGACTTCATCTTCGGAGGGATTGTATGCTGAACCGCTGTCTGAGTCATATTGAGGAGAAGTAAATTTTTTTTAGCATTCTTCCTTTGCAGTTTAGCCTTTGCAGCCTTTTGGGTTGGACGGGGCATTAAGTTGAGGACCTTGTGAGAGCCAGCAGTGAGCAGGAATGTTGAGGAGAGCTCAGATTCGGATTTTTTTTTTTTTTCCAGACTAAAATTTGAGACTTTGTATAAAAATGCCGAAAAATTGAGATATTGTCTATTTTAGACCACTAATTGGCCCTGGATATACAGAAGCGTCATTGGATTGCTATTTGCAGTGCTGCAGAGGCGCCGTCTTTGTGATTCGCGAACTGTAGGTACTACAGGTATTCCTTTGTAATTGATTCAAACTGTGGTGTTTCTGGTAATTTCCATCAATGCTACTGACCTTTATATAGGTGGATACTCGCGGCAGCACTTGTCATTCGCTAAAATTCTGGTAGAAGTTTGTAATTACTAGCTTTCTCACATACTTGGGGGGAGCTGTCTACGCTACCTATGTTTTTCTGACCTTACCGGACCATCTGTCAGAATTAGACATATTGGGTAAATTAGATGTATTTTAAAGCCTTATCTGGCTTTCTCAGAGTCTCGATGTTTTCCTGATGTAAGGAATTGTCTTTAATCCGAGCTCTCTGCCAAAACTCGTGGATCTCGATCGATCGATCGTGCGAACTTTTTTCTAATTATGGGTGATTTGCTGTGTAGACTCGGTATACTGGTGCCATCTCGGAATGGAACATGGGCAATCCCCGCAAAAGGCAAGCGCCCGATTAATTACACATGCTTTCCTAATTGGGCCATTGCTGCTAGATTTAATTGACCCAGGCGGTTTTCACTACATATTTTCGCTTTGGCATTATTTTTTGACAATAAATGTTAAGCAGTAGGTAGTATACATTATTTCCAGTATATATGAGAGTTCATGTAAAATTATAATGTCTCCTGGAGCCCGCATAAGTGTAATATAGGTGATGTGGCTGACGAAAATATTGGCATTTCCCTTTTGGGAATTGAACCTACTGGCATAATAAGTATGCTGTGGAGGCAAACATGCCTTGATACATTAATCAAACTTGTAGCTACATTTTACCAAAAAAAAGAGGGGTAGACAAAGCTCTGCACAGCAGATGGCGCCAAATTTGACAGCCGCACAAATGCATTCGCAATGCATTCATAATGTTCAAATATGGGAATTAATTTGCAATAGCTGCAAATCCATTCAGAAATTTGTAATTTGTAATCACATTTGTACACAATACAAAAGTAAAGCACAAACTTAGAATATGTGAGGAGTACAAATCCAAAGTCCTGGTGGACAATAAGGATTTGCATGTCACGCAAATTCCAAATTTGGCCAAATAATTTCTGGTGCCAACATATCTAATTGTCTAACTCCAAATTTGTCTACGAATTAGCAAAACCTGCAAATTGATTCGCATATTCAAACATTACAAATGCATTGTGAATGCATTTGTGCGAACTTCTAATTTGGCGCCGTCTGCCGTGCTGGGTACTGTTTCAATATTTGGTGGTGGCTGTGCTCAAATTTTCAGCTGTCCATGGTGATCCTTTTTTCCCTCCATCATGCATTTCTGCCACAATATTTGGTGAGATAAATTGATGGAGCACATCAGGGCTACAAAGGTGTTGAGCTGGAATTTTTAAATGTGCCTTTAATATTATACTATACCTGATTATGTGCTATAAATAAGTAATATCTCCAGAGAGACACAAACATTCAAGATTCTGGCTTGAAGAATTATTAGAGGTGGATAAATGGATTATATCTTGTCTTTAAACTTAAGCCTGAAACATATAATTGAGCTCAAAAAAGGATTGCCAATTGTGGGTCAGTTTTGAATTATGGATAATTTCCCTTTTAGGTAGTTGATTGGCATGCAGCACTTGCAGGGATTGCTGGTACCCACTTATGAGTCCATAATGACAAGATTTGTTGGAATGACACCTTTGGGTGCTTTGGTCATGGGTGAAAAAATAATGGGATTGGATGCCAACTCATTAGTAGGATTGGGTCGGTGGTGAGCCCTTTCAGTAAATATCAATTTTATAAATACAGGTTGAAAAGTGCTGAATATCACAGATGCAAGGTCTTCAAGTGCACAGCAGGTGCAGATAGACAGAGTCTTCACACTTCTTGTGGTCAGTACTCACATTTTCAATATATTTATCTGATGTAAATAGTACAAAACTAAGTGTATTCCCAGGCTTTGCACCCCATTTGAGTAACTATGATCTTAATTGCTTTAACATCATAAAATTCCTGGCTCAGAAACCAAGTCTCAACAGCATTAACTATGAAAAAAATTTCCCATGGCTCTGATCGGTCACCTGCCCATATGTGGCCTGATTTGTATTGCCTTACCCACTTTTATCATTTTACCTCCTAAGCAATTGACTATGGAAAGAGAGAGATTGCTTTGAAAAGTTCCCAGTATAAATAAAATTTCACATAAATGTTGTGTCCAGAACTATTGATGCCAGTTCACTGTCAAAGGTTGGTCATCAAAATCCCAAACAAGAGCCCCCATCCCCTAAACACTTTACATATTTTCAACATTCAACATCAGATGCTTATCTTACCTACACTGTGTATATGACACAACCATTGGACTCATGAGAAATTGATGATGATGGGGTACATGTTGTACAATTTTTTTCCTCCATCATCTTGTGCTTGTCAGCGACTAATCCAACTATGGCTTAGGTCACGACTATCACTACAAAGGAATGCTAAGACTTATAGTGTGTGGGTGAGCGGGGAAAGTTGGACTAGGTAGATTTGACCAGCTCGAAGCTGGGGAATACGGTATGTACATGAGTCTACTTATACTATCCTACTGAAGTATCTGATTGGCAGATAAGATAGATAGTGTTAGTAAGTGCGCAGCATCGCTCAGTCATCCGCAGCATCATGAGTCAAGACCAATGACTAAAGATGTGTTCCTGTTGGTCCCATTTACTAAGTCCATTTTAGTAAAAGGAAAGTAGTTAGTCCGATGAAAAATAAATTATGGTTGCATGTCTGGGCTGTTTGTAACAGTGCTCTCTATATGTAAGATTATTATAAATTATCTGATGTCTCTAACACTGGTAGCAATATAAATTTGGAGTCTTATAGATGACATAGCAAACTCACTATCACTGTTCCCAGCCAGAGCCAGGGCTACCCAGAGGGCCATGCATAAAATATTCTGATTCAAATATTTACTGTAAAATATTGATCCATTTGTCCATCACATGTTGCAGAACCACCTGACAAAACAAAATTTGGTCATGGTCACACATGATGAAAGGATAATTTGTCACATATATCTCAAATAGAGTAATTTTAAAATTTGCTCCATCTGATGAAATTTGGACCTTGTCACAGCCCTCCCAACAAGGTGATGAAATGACAATTTCATCAGACATGTCACAGTCACATAAGGAAGACAAATTGATTGACAGTATTCATAACATAAAAATCTGTTGCAGGATTTCTCTAAATATGGCAATTAATATGGTGGCTTTGCAACCAAAATTTCACTCAAAGCAAGTAATAGATGAGTTTGTGGAGGCCAATCTAATTAGACAACAGAACAAACATTAAATATGCCATTATTTTGTTAGTGATAACAATTTGATGCAATTTATTACCTGAGACTTAAAGGATGAGTTTTTGCCATGCGAAGCATCGGCCTCTTCCTGCAAGTCTTATGTAAATAGTTCTGTCATGGGTACCCCCCTTTCAGATTTGATTTTGGTATTCAAGATGTATTAGGAAGTCACTGCCAAAAAAAGTCTTTCAGGGTCCTCTATTTTACCCAAATCTATTCTGTTTTGATTACAGCTGATTCAGAAAACCTTGTCATGGCGTGTTTTCTTTTTTTTTTCTCGCGGTGTCAATGCCTTGTGGCAACTGCCCAAAATGGTTGGTTACCCATTTGGGGCACAATGTGGCGCAGGCCACTTTGACAGCAAAATGCCTCGAGACTGATGTTGCAGTCTTAAGTTAGGTGATTGGTGTACTGTAGTGTGTTTTGTGCATAGAGGAGAGCACATTGCAATTTTATTGATATAAAATATGTTGTAAATGAGTGCATAATCAAGGCTGCAGATCAAGAAATCATGTAGCCTTCAAGGGAATTGGTAGATAAACTCACCATCATGAGCCAATCTTGTCACTTAGGGGAAGGTTAATATTCATGATATAAAGATATGCTTGGGAATTGCTGTGATTTATCTGAGCTCATAAATCTAAACCAATAAGTTTTAGCCAGTTCATTATTTTGTGGTGATTCTGAATATATTTTACCCCAGATGTGCAGGAGAGTCTCCCTAGATGTCAAATATTGTTATCATGTTATGCCAATTACTGATCTATATATTTTAATTAGGCTTGGAGTCCATATACTCTTGAATTTTACACTAAAAGAGAGTAAATGAGATATTATGCACTCATTTATAGCATATTTTATATTAATAAAATTGAAATGTGCTCTCCTCTATGCATAAGACAAACTACAGTACACCAATCATTTAATTTAAGACTGCAACATCAGTCCCGAGGCATTTTGCTGTCAAAGTGGCCTGCGCCACATGTGCCCCAAACGGGCAGCCAACCATTTTGGGCAGTTGCCACAAGCCGCGAGAAAAAAAGAAAAAAAAAACACCATGACAAGGTTTTCTGAATCAGCTGTAAATCAAGCTTATGAGAAGTCATCCACAGTCTGCAGTGGTGTATATAATGTCATTCTACAATAATTCTGTTAGCAGGACAAAACAATTGCCAAAGTCAAAATCAGTCAATTATAAAAAGAGATGCTTAATCTAAATTCAAATTACTGTTGACAAAATCTAATTATGTTTTATTCTTTTGTCTCATTGACATAAACAAATAAAAATTATAATTCCATCTTTGGTTATCTCCAGCACCCAAAACCATAGTGATAATCTATTTACTAGTATTTAAATTCTGTCAAGGGGACAAATGTTGTTATGTTGCAGGTGTGAGAATGATGATGCACATTTGCTATGGGATTGCAAGTCAATCCCATACAAATCTGTGTCATTTCTGTGGCTGTGAGCTCACAATGACAAGGCCCTGGGTTCAAACCCCACCTGTGCAGTTTTGTTTTTGTGTGTGAGTACTTTGCATAATTGCACTGGTTTGGTTCAGTTTACTGATCTTTGATAATTTTAATTCCAATGAATAGAACTTCCATGACTGGGTAATTTATTGTTATTTAAGTAGACCCTTTGCAAAAGTCCTAGAGAATAGCATTTTTATGTACAAAATCAGAGAACTCTTGACACTTGCTGGGACTCGTATTTGCCATGTGTCAATGGCCCTCTCCAGCAAGTCAAATGTGGGGTTGACATTTCTGCAACTGCAGAAGGCTGAAAATGATATTGTGCTATTAGTGAATCAGGAATGGAAATAGTTCCAAAGGTTTCATCTGTCACAACTCTTGTGCCAAGGAATTGGGAATTGGGAATGATTGCCCTATGTCAGCCTTTGCAGCCAGTTCTACTATCTCATTACTGAGGCACTCAATATTTTTACCGCATTTTTGCGCATTTTTAAACCATTTAATTTAAGCTTCATTCTATTTACATACGGGGACCTTATATTAAAAAGAGACAAACATTTGAGCCCATTTGAATCACAGATGCTGCAGCCGCAGCCTGAAGAGCAAACGGCAGTGGGGTGCTCCCAAAAAGGCGTGGGAATATGACGCCAAAAGCGATCTTGATTATGATTGGCCGGTTGTTATGTGGACTTAACATAACGTAGCCTACGGCCATAGACAGCGCATTTGAGCCCCCTTGCCAATTGATGAAGGCTACCTCTGCAGCATAATTGATTCCCACCTCCTTGGCTGTACATGCTTCAAGCCTTTTGAACTTGCTAAGAACATCCGGGCTACAGCCTACGACTAGTCGACTCTCCCAAACTTACTTACCAGACTCACATCATCATGTCACAATTTTCTGTGGACGACAACTTCTTAACATGAGTGCCCTTACTTACCCTTCAGCACTCAAGACACAGTTGTCTTTCTGACTACCAAAAGCCACGTTCTACCATCATCCTCCTGCGAATCTCAGCCTTCTTGCTCCTTGAGCTTGGCTTCCTTGCTCTGGCAATCAGATGTGCTGTGACCCCACTCGTCCTAGGCTCTACTCTTCAGTCGCACCCGACAGAAGTAAAGGGCGCTTTCACAATCCTGTTTATTCTGTGGCAGGCGGTCGCGTTAGTTTTCGTTGGGGATATCCTGAACTACGTGTTCAGCAGCGAGTGGTCTCATCACTTCTTACAGAAAGGGACATTAGTACTGGGGAAGACGGATAGAATATCCACGCTGATGGCAGGACGGTGGGATTGGGCGTGATACTGCTTTGATCCAAATGCCAGCAGTTTATTCCGTACAGCATTCCTGACTTCACTGGTCTTCGTGGCTCTGGCTGGCCTTGCACTAGGAGTAGTCAGCATCGGGGTTGCTTTCATTGCTCAGCCCATGTCCGTGCCAATTGGCAATGTAACCGTTGTATCAGAGCCAATCCTGGGTGCATATGTAAGGGCCACGCATATTGTTCAGCAGGAGCAGCTGCAGTCGGCTCAGTTTGGCTACAGAAATGCAAATAACCAGATCGTTGGCTGGCCCCCTATGGGTTTACCAACCAACGGAAGTGGGCCCATTGAGTACTTCAGCGATGTGGTGAAATACAATCACAGCTGCACATGGAAAACACCTGTATGGGATAACTCCACACAAAGTTATACTGCAGGGGGTGTTTCATGGGTAGGCTTTCCCCTCAATGAGCCTGCGAGGCGACCTAATGTTACTTCGCGTAAGTGATCCTGTCAATGCTGGGTCGGTGATGTGAACTCACGTGATTGCCAGAAATCAGCCCACTACTGAGATCCAGTTCACTACAAGGCCCCTTACCAAAGAACGGGGTTTCTGGATATCTTTTCACCAGTAGCAATTCCTCCTTGCCGTCTACATGCTCCGTGATCGATTTATCGAGTCTCCCAAGTGCCTACAACCCCATTGCAAACGGTGAAGCCCCGCTCAGTTCCATATTAGTTTGTGATCCTCAACTCTCCGTTTCGGGTGGTAAAGTCAAACTGGACGTTGACGGATCACTGGAAGTTACTACTTCCGGGTATCCATCTACAACCGATAATATATCTCTCCAGTTGGCGCAAGACATGTTCATCAACTGCCTTTCGGATGCTGTGAGCGCCCAAGAACCTGGCCTGGTAATGAATATTGCTGTCAATTACGTTGCAGTGGGGATGTTTCTCAATTCCTCGACACAATTGGTGTTCTTGCCGCCACTTGATATAGATGAGATCAACAAAAAAATGGATAGTTACGTATCATCTGCATCCAAAGCCTACACCGATGGATACTACGTCACCTACAATGGTGACTCATTCATTCCTACTACCCATTTCAACACCGTCCCTGTGGACACAGTTGGCCAGGTCCCCAAATTAGCTCTGATGGCGAGCAAATCTCTGTTAGCCATCATTGGATCATGTGTCACAGCTGCGGCATTTCTCTTATTTTATCTAGCTATAGGTATAGTACAAGGGACGACGACGAGGAAGCCGCTGACATTGACAAGCACTTTATGGGCTGTGCAGAGGACCCACCAATTTAATTCCATATGATCATGCAGCTCTTGCACGACCCATAACATCTAACATACCATCACATTTGCCAATATCCACACCTGCCTCATAACACTGCTTGCTTACATATTGACCTGTACCCTTACATTCTATCAAATAACTTACAAGTTTCGGTCCACTGCGAACTGAGACCAAATGTTGAACCATATTAGCCTTCGGAACAGTTTACTGTTCTGTATTACTGATAATTGTCATTATTTTCACAGCACTGTCTCTCTTTCATGCATTTGGTTGATAAGTTGGATGCTTGTAAAGTGTCATATTGAAAATTGAGGACAAGAATTGCCCTGGTGAGAGCAGGTCTTGGTTTTCGTCACCCTCTGCTTCCGACCACAACTGGGGTGATTTCTGAGAACAAGAAGACTGTTGCCTAGGTTTCACACCCCTGCTCCACGCCTGACCAAGACACCCGGTCGAGGGGAAATTCTCCTCAAAACTGAATACTCTTCTATGATCGCACTGGATATGTACAGAACTGATTTGGGTTTTGCTGTTGAAGAGACAGAGAGGCTAACGCAGTCTCAATTTGTCTCGTTGTAATTACAAAGCTTCACAGTTGAGAACCGACTATGGCCAAATTATGACTGCATTTGCTGCAGAAACATATTTTGTGTCAGTGCCTTCATAGTTCGCAAAAGTCAGCAAAGAGAAATTGATAGGTGATGATCAATGGGGGATACAGTACATTCCTTCAATTACTTAAAGCTGAGACACTTGCATCTACTACATGTGTCTTAACTACAACTGATACAATATGCTGTGCAGTGTTCAAATTGCCTGAATTCCCAGCTGAGTAGAGTCCACTTTGTTGGTCTGGTGCAAAGCTGAACGAACAGCTTGGCTTTGTCAGATATGACTCGTTGAGGTGGAGTAAGAACTGTTTTCTGACAAACGTGCAGTTAGAAGACAATTTACTGGAAATGAAGGGATACATACTAAGTGTTTTATTCCTTTCCGGATATCTCCTGTGCACCCTGCCTCATTGCGCCTAGCAGAGCCTGTGACCTTTATTGATATTCTGTCAGCATTGAGATATCCATCTGCACATCAAAATAAGCACTCTAGCCCATTCAGGGGAATATGCAAGTGAGCAAGATTGACACGAAACCGTCGCTGATGAAGGCAGCGAGGCAAATAACGTCAAGGTTACAATCGAAAGGCAGTGTGGGTTCAATATTGTGGGATTAAACATCAAGGTGCACTCCCACGAGCAAGGTGAGGTGTGGTTGAGCATCAAGTAGATGAATACACTGACATCTCATTCTACGCGTCGGTTGTGGTAATGGTCGTGTGCTGGGAGAAGTTCCCGTTGGTGATAATAATCGCCGTGTATCACAAACGCTCGGTTGGCGGAACAATACCAATGGAATGGGACGAAAGACGACGGCAACTTACTATATTTGCTCATAAGAGTCGAAGACTTGTCCATTGTCCGTATAACATATTTGATATGAGCACTGTTCACTGCTGCGAAGGTTTCTGTTGTTGGATATCGTACAGAAATGACTGAGGTGGTAGAATTGAATATGAGACAGGCGGGATTATCATGGAAGATCTGGTTATTCTGTACGGAGAGCATGATGGATTAGACGATGGAGTTGGGTAGGTCGCAGACTTCGATCAGTTGTCATTGATACCAAAGAAGCCATTAGCTATGACATAAGGGATGGGTGATGAACAGCGGGATTGTGCACTTTCCCAGGTGTATTAAGAACAGGACACCGGTTCCTAATCATGAAAATCACGGCTCTGCTCACTCCCCTTCTTCTGTTGCATACTCGAATCCTTAACCTCCCAGATCCCATCCGCACACCACTTCTCACTGATAATCCCATCAACGAGAACGATCCACTATCCCTCGCAATAGTAGGGACTACATCTCTCTAGAGGGTTGAAGCTGAGTGTCCTGGGAGGTGTGTTGAGCGAAAGGAAATTCAGTAATTTGATATTGGAACCTGTGTTAGGCAGTATATGCGCCAATACTGATGGTGGATGTAGTAAAAAGTACTGTGGGAGTGACTCCGTGGTCAATTTTAAAGATGATCAGAAGAAAGGAAGTGACCATCCACGAATAGCACTCTCAAATACCCCAATGCCAACATATAGGCACTGTGCTCTTCGTTGAGGAAGAAAGCTGTGCAGTAGGGTGCTATGGGTGTTGAGGTGAACGTAGGCACATTGGTGTTGAAGGAAGTATCAGTGTTGGAGGCTGGATCTGCATTAGCTTCTTCAGCATCCACTGCATCCCATCCCTCCAGACTCAAACCTAGCTCAAGCCTGAATGTCCTCTCCGAACGAACTGCCATCCTCGCCTTCAACTTTAAGCGCATCCAGGTCAGCACCACCTCTGCCTTCTAATGCCAAACTGATCATACAGGTGAACACCCAACTATCTTGGATCCAAATATCACAGTGCCTTCCCGTTTCCCACAGCCATCAGCACTACCAAACAGCATCCACTCATCCACCTCCAAATGAAAGAGTGCATAATAGCGCACCATCCTTGAAGTCAACTTTGAAATTGAGCGACGATTGAATAAGGAAATGGGTCAGGGTTGCATGTAATCCACTACAATTCGAACCCCCACTGTGCTGATTGTTGCTATAATGAGATGAAGGACATGGGGGGAAGCAGCAAATATGAAAGTCAGCCAACCAATGCGCCAACACCTCAAACAGCGAATATGTTACCAGCTGACGTGTTCTCTAGTCTTTGATCCTTGCATAGTAACACGGCAAAGCTGCGTCTACATGGAATGTCACCGGCTCCCACCTTGTGTCTAGATGTATTGGTGTCAACTGTTGACATGTGGCCACCGGTAGGAGTCCAGGGATAATGCACGTAATGCAATGAGTGAGATCTGTATGGCGTGGCATGAATAGCTTTGTTTTTGACTGACAGTGCCGCCCAGCACATGCTCTGCCGCTCGCATACACATTCTCGGAAGTGGGTTGTGATCTCATTCATGTCCCGAGGTCTCAAATCGCTTTCCCCACACAAGCTGTGAATGTTATGGGTATGGTGAGAGAA
>KN833028.1:49153-60278 GCA_000827315.1 Piloderma croceum F 1598 | reverse complement strand
TACTTTATGTCACTTAGTTACCTCGGTTGACTTGGATTAAGCTCAATAAGGTTGATTCAGAAGGTGACCTACTGAATTTAAGTCGAAATGTTCTTAAAATAGCTTATTTGAGGCCGCAAGGAGCCAGAAGGAGCCCTAAGTTTGGTAAAGTACGTTGTCAAGGCACCTAATCAGGCAAAATTTACCTAAGTATCATTGAATTGGGAAATAATTTGATCATACACAGCCACCGAATCCAGCAACTTGAGCAAATTTTCCCCAATTAGGTGCCTTAACAATGTACTTTACCAAACTTAGGGCTTCTTGTGGCCTCAAATAAGCTATTTTAAGAACATTTCGACTTAAATTCAGTAGGTCACCTTCTGAATCAACCTTATTGAGCTTAATCAAGTCAGCTGAGGTAACTAAGTGACACAAAGTACGTTTCAATTTTTCCTGATGTCCTAGCACCCATATTGTTCTCTATTGTTTTTTGAAGCTCCGGGATTACAGTACAGCCTAAAGCTGTGCATCAAATGACCTGTAGCAGTTTCAGATCTTCCAATTCCCAACCATTTTGTAGCAAGCAGGCAGCAGAATCAGCACCTGAAACATGGCCAGACCAATTCCTTACCACAGAATCTTCTCACAACTACAAAATTTGTAGTTCGTGTCATCTGCATAATATACGAGAAATGAACCCTATGGAGCCCCCATCTACCTAAGTAATTCCAACAAGCCCAACTGTATAATATATTAGTAGTAGACCAGACAGGGACACACCCAAGCCCAGATATTCCCAAAAAAAGTGAAAAAGGAACAGACCCGTCTGATAACATTAGATAGATGAGAACAAGAGAAAATAGATAATGATCTACAAAATTTTATCCAAGATAGGGAGACATTGCACAGAATCCTGAACAGGATCATCTTCATAAGCAGCATGATGTACCACATACATTTCTTCTGCTTCATAAACCACCAAAACACTATGTGCATATTTAGCCAGTATTTCTGCAGTGTTTTCATGCCTAAGCATTAATTGTAGGATGTGTTCATGACTGAGATTCCCATGTAACCCAGGAGCAATGAGTAGTATTGTTACCCAAAATTCCATTCGCAGCAATACAAGCTCCTCTGATGCAATACAATCAAAGAGAGCATGACAGGGTGTTTCTATGTAGTTCTTGCAGAAACAACACAAGCACCAATGACAAGGCACAGATTTATGATGCCTGTCAGGATATCTCAGCACAACATCAGCCAGAATATGATCAGACAGTAGTAATCATGTCAAGGATTTGCGATGACTGGGTATAACCACATGGAAGTATTGGCGGAAACTTATGGAACAGTGCACAAGCACCCCATTTTCATCATGTTCCAGATGGTTTTGCAATAAATGCCCTTTGGACGAGGCCATAATAGCAGTGTCAATATGCAGTGTCATAGAATGTTCAACATTGTTAATCAGGGTGGTAACTGTATCAATAGTTACATCAAGAGGATCAAAGGTGGGAGTTTGATATGGTATGCGACTGATAACCACAGCTAGATCACCAAGCCAAGAAGGGAAACCAGATGAATGTAGTGTTTGACATTCTCTAAATGCACAGAGTACAAGATGATCATCAGCATCAGAGAATTGACTTCTCTCAGGAGATGTTCTAACACGTATTTACATCATTTTATAGCTTTTATAGCCTTTTACAGCCTAGTTTCTTTCCTGATGAGGCAATGCAATAATGTAAAGAAGATAACGAAGAACAAGATTGATACGCCGATAGGCAATTGGTGCTAATCCAGTTTCTGAAAAGAGGAAAGCACGCATAGATCTTGGATTGAGACCAAGCAGACAATGAAAAAAGGTATGTTGGACTTTTTGAAGTGGTGCAAGGAGGAGCATATTAACATTCAACAAAATTTCACAACCTGAGGTGAGATGAGGGTCAACTTGTGCATTGTAGAGATGTTTGCCTTCAAATGGTGGGAGAGATCCAATGAAGGAGTTTAAGGCAAATGTTACATTTGCAACACCCCATGCTGTTGCAGTTTTATTTTTGTAATGTTTAGCAAAGATGTTCAGTGCACTAGACACAAATGTAACTCCAACATAAGTATACTCATCTGTAAACTTGATAGGTATTTCATTGAAATGGAAGATGGTAGGTGTGATGTCTCTGCTGATAGGACCAAATATCATAGCCATTGTTTTCAGAATATTTATGAGCATAAAATTGAGGCTGCAGTACTGCCAGGTATAGTTGAGTTTTCACTGTAAACCAGCAGGAGAAAGTGAGAATAACACCATATCATCTGCTTGCTCAAGATTACCAATAGACACCCCTCCCATCATCAGGATCTGCTGGTGGTCTAAAGTCTGCTAGAAAAGCATTCCAAAGATCTGGTGATGCAGAGTCCCCAGTTAGAATACCAATGAGAGATTCAAACTCATCTGAGAGCTCCTGATGCATACACACACAATAACACAATTTATGGTATTCCATTTAGCAGACTTTGAAGAGTGCTTTTTGATATGAATCTTGACTTGTTCAATTTCTTCCAATGAGAAAGAATGTCCAAGTCCTTATTTTTGGAAATGGCTCTGCCATTTAATACCCACCCATCACATTGCACCCAGTATCTCTGAAGAAGTGGTTAAAGGAAATCTGTCCATCTCCATGGTAGCATCACTGGACTCTGACCTCCCTAGCTTTACAATCCCCATGATCTCCATGACTGTTTTGAGTTGCTTAAAGAAGAAACGATAGACCATGCATTGTTGAAAGGGAAGATTGTAGAAGGAAGAAAAGGGGGCAATAAGACGCGAGATCTTGACGTATTGAGGATCCAAAGGCCCATGTTCCTTGACTGAAAACACTACAAAGTCTTTCCCCACCTCACAAATCTTCTTGACCTGAAGCACCCGATTATTTTCATTCCTCAGGCACACTAACCCCCCCACTTCAAATTTCCAGCTCGATGTCACATACCATGATAGCTGAAGGGGACAGAGCTCCCCAGAAATCTCAAACTCCCTATCTAAAGGGATGGTGGCAGAATGATTGCCCACCACGATGTTATTTGATGGAAGAAAATATGGAGCATCTGACAGATTGATGTTGGTATCCAAAAAAAGTTGTTGAAGAGATTCGAAAGAAGTCTGAGGTTCCGCATGAGAAATGGGAAGACCAGATAATTCGGTCTGGTTGTGTGACATATGTTGAAGTTGAGCCAGAAAAGGATTAATTAACTGACAATGAACACGCTCATAGTCAAAATCAAGTGATAGACACTCCAGAGGATGAAGTTGTACTGGCGCTGCAGGAATGGGAAGCGCGCCAAATGTATCGGACATACAGAGTGATCTGCCAGGTAGTAAAGGGTGAAAGGTGACCAATGGATAGGTCTGAAAGTAAAATTGAAAGCTGCCCATCAATCCTAAATTGAAAACACATGATGCGCTAACCAATTTGGCAATGAGTGCACGAATTGGAGGATTGTTGGTGTCAAAAACCCTATTCAAACTTAAAGCCACATGGCTACCCAGTCCCCACTAAAGCGCCTGGACCAATCTGGAAGCTTACATGTCTGGAATGACACATGTGTATCAGCTATAAAGAAATCATTTAAAAATACTGGAAATTGATATTTTCTCGCCGACCACAGAAAATCTCATGGCCACCTTCTATCCCCTAAGTATGCTCCTGCATTCAGAAACCCTCCTTCCAAAAATGATTACTCCCACACACACAGCATGTTTCAATCAATCACATGTCAAACTGTTTATCACATGAACCGCCTTCTCATGCTGTAGCCAATCACATTACAAGTCATTTGATGATCAAGTGGAAGTTTCTCGCATACAGCATCCATGCAGTGAGCATCCAACCAATCAGAAAGTGAGCCATTTGATGGATAACCAAAGTAGCCAATCAGAAATTTATTTATTTAGTAAATTATTATTATTCCTACCCATGCATATATACTGTACCATGCTATCAACGACTGTCCTGTCCACCATCCATCTAGTTTGTCAAGCTGAGCCTCAACAGCATGGGTATGGCAACTGTACTATGGGACCGTCTATTCTGTACTGTACGGTCACAGCATGTGGCCCTAATCCGCAATGTGATCCAACACTCACACTTTCCGATTCAGATGACATACTATCATCTTCGATAATGATGTACCACCTCTCCTCCCTTTGCTTTTCTGCTGTTGATGCTTGCAAGACTACCTGACACCTTGGTCCACCATCATCTCTGTCGTTTTTCCTCTTTGCCTGCTCATGCAGCCTTCCCCAGCTATGACATTGCTGGCAAGTCTTCCACTTGTATTCAGATTCGGAAGGGAGCATTACATTTTTTCTGGGAGCATTCTCTTTGGGATGGAGGTGGAGAGTTCTGGCCTAGGTCCATGTGTTGTGTGACATCTTTAGACTACATCGACTTGAATATCATGTGGCCGCAGACTTGTCAAAGTGGGCTTGACATCAACGAAATCCTTGCCCAATGACGGGCATGTCAAAAAGAGGAAGAGGGAGGTGGAGGACATGAAGATGAAGAGATCCAAGGAGAAACAGCAGATGCGACACCTGCCAAGGTACACTCTCGCCCCCATTTAATTGATTTCACACAACTGATAGGCCCTTCATGAGGGCATTGTGGCTCTGCCTGTCAACTGCCAGCCCCCCAAACAGGGCTCATCACCTCCTCAACCCTCAAGCTCAACCATTCCCCACTCCTCTAGTCATGCACCTCCTTCAAGCTCAGCCTCTCATCCAACCATAACCAAATTGTCATATGACAATCATGGTATGGATAACCGCGAAGGGACTGGTACACTGCCTCCATCCCCACCACCTCAACACATCAGTGGAAAAACAGTTGTGCTGCACATTGCTGAAGTCTCAGCGTGGCTTCCTCCTCTGCTTTTCAACATCAGCTCACTTCAGTGCTAACCTCTCAAGTCTCGGGTCTCAGCTCTCTTCTCACTGCATCTTGTCCTGGCTCTCAGCTCTCAGCTTTCATCTCGGCTCTTGTGGTGCCTTTCCTCACCAGCTGTTGGAACTCACGTCGCTTTTCCTGCACATGGACTTCAGTCTGCATTATTGTGCTTGTAGTTTCTGTATCAGTCAGAATTGCTTTGCAAATTATGTTTTGCATTGGTTTCATCCAATTCATTGGTCACACATCACATCACATTTTTGGCTAACCCCACCAATACTTTTTTCCTGATTCTTCAAAAATTCAAAAAGTTGCGGATGCCAAATTGAATGAGACCTTTACCCCCTACATAGGCTTACATAGGTTTTAGCTAGTTATTTGTTCTCAAAACTGAAGAGCCTTATCAAGAATTCTTCTGAACTTACTCGTACCTGAGGACTGACACCCGGATTGTGCAGGACCAAATCAGTTGCCTGGATCTGGTAGTTCAAAATCCCATTGTCAAGCCCTGTCTTACCTATAGTATCCACTGTCACTGGAGGTTGTTTGTAGGAAGGTTCACATTGTTCCATTTTGTCAGGATCACCATTGGGTGACTGAGAAAAACTTTGCCAGACTTGGGGATGATGGGCTTGGACAGTACCAGTTCCTCCCATTATGGTGTTTCTCAGGCTCTCTCTCGAGCACTCCAGATTTTGTTCACGGCTGAGCGGCAGAAAAGTAAGATCATGGTTCGGACATTGACATAATTTATCAGCCTACCAGTGTGTGCAAGGGGTCTCCTCAGTGCAGTGCTTTTTCCTGATTCGGAATTTTTTGCAAGCCTGTGATTGTACGGCCATTCAGTGAGTGGCCATTGTGTAACTGGAAGCAGAAACACTCAACAACTTTGATGCAAATCAAGTTTTCCCATGTGGACATGGTATGAAGCTCAAGTGGTTTGTTGTGAGTCCTAACATTTATATATGTGGCCAGAGGCGATGCACACATTCAGTTCTGGATAGTGTTGTAATGGCTTGGCTTGGCTTTGAGGGGCTTAAGCTTTGTAAATCTCAAGCCTGAGCCGTGATTCAGGCTTTTGGCTGGCTTAGGATTGGCTCAGGCCCAAGCTGCGGCTTTCATGCTTGCAGGAGTGCTAACTAAAGTGAGAGCACGCTTGGGTGCTTATCCATGCTCCAATGGCAAGGTCGGGCTCAGCTCAAGCAATGGAACAATCACAGGTGTGGGTGACTTGAGAAAGTTCATATTGAGATGGAAGGATGGGGGAACCGATTTCGGCAAGACACTCCTTTATTTCTGTCATTGCAGTAAGGTGATTGCATATGTTGTCACCTTCAGCGAGTTGCATGTTCTGAAGTTTTGTAAGCAGGTCTGTCTCATACATTCCACCCTTCTCAGCATGGATTGAGATCAGTTTCTTCCATACATCGGTGGCAGTTTTCTCGTTCTTCACTTGGAGAAAAGAGGATATATCAATGGTCCAATAAATACTGTAATCTCCTGAACAGCTGCCTGTTTCTGATCATAGGAGTCCTGCTCATCCTCATTCTTCTTCAGCTCCTCATCTGTCAATGGATTCATGCTATTCTGGTAATAGAATGACCCATTATGTTCAACAGGAACTTCAGGTTTATGTGCTGTGCCTAGGACATGTCTCTTCAGCCCTTTCGAAGTGAGTGTGTTCAAGACACGTTCTTGATGTTGCAGCCCTTTCAGTGATATTTCCCGTACCATACGGGCCACCCGACTTGACAATGGCCCAATCCATACGGGCCAGCGGACTTGGGCCGAGATCAATATTGTAGCCTTGTCACACGGTTTGGCCGAGGTTGAGCCATAACAGTACCACATGGGTGGGCCGAAGGGTGCTTCCCATGACCATTTCCCGTGCCATACAGGTCGGCTGGAGATGGTCCATACTGGTACTACACGGATGGGCCGAACATGACCATTTCCCTTGCCATACAGGTTGGCCGGAGATGGTCCATACTGGTACTACACGGATAGGTTGAACATGACCATTCCCTGTGCCATACAGGTCAGCCGGAGATGGTCCATACCGGTACTACATGGGTGGGCCGAAGGGTGCTCCTGATGACCATTCCTCATGCCACACAGGTTGGCCAGAGATGGAACATTACCTGGATGATTTTTCTGTGGTTTCCAACCAATGCTGCAATGAAATTAATTGACTGACTTCAAAAACTCAGAGTATAAGCAATTAGGCTTCAGTTTCAATAGGTCAATCAGCCGATTCAGCTCAGAGTTGGTCTCAGAGCCAAAGCAGGATGTATCCCCATTTACTAGAGTTCCTACATGATTTTTCTAAGGCCTCCAGCCAGTGTTACAATTGGATTATTGAGATTAATTGAATAATTGAGAGAAATTGGAGTATAACTGCTCGGATTTCAATTTCCGTAGGGCCATTGGCTCGGAGTTGGCCTTGGAGCCGATGCAGGATGTATCCCATTTACTGGAGTACCTACATGATTTTTTTGAGGCCTCCAGCCAGTGTTACCATGGGATTATTGAGATTAATTGAATAATTGGAAAATCAGAGTATAACTGCTTGGATTTCAATTCCTACAGGGCTATCGGCTCGGAGTATGCGTCGGCGCCGACGCAGAATGTATACTCACATATCAGAGTGCTTACATGATTTTTATGAGGTCTCCAGTCGATGTTCCAATGGAGCTGTTGAAATTAATTCAATGATCTCAAAGAATTGGAGTGTAACCACTCGGATTTCAGTCTCCACTGGGAAAAGGGCTTGGCGTAGGCCTCGGAGCCAACGTACCATGCATCCCCATGCATTGGAGCACCTACTTAATTTTTATGAACCCCCCACACAATTTTATAATGCTGTTGTTGAGATTATTTGAAGACATTGCAGTATAATAACTCGAATTTTAGTTTGCACAGGGCAAAGGGCTCGGAGTAGCCCTTGGCGCCGACAAACTATACATCCCCATGTACCGGAGTACCTACACAATTTTTATGAGGCCTTTTGGTGAAGGTTACTACAGTATTATTGAAATTTGATGATTTATTGAAGAAACTTGGTGTATAACTACTAGAACTGCGGTTTCCGTTGAAGCGGCAGTGCGGCGGCCGTGCATACGGCGGTAGGGTACGTATCTACATATATCTGCGTACTTATACAATTTTTTGCAGACCTCTAGTGAAGGTTACTACAGTAGTATTCAAATTAAATCATTCATTGAACAAACTGGGTGTATAACTACTAGAAATGTGGTCTCCGTGGAAGCGGCGGTGCGGCGGCGGTACAGACGGTGGTAGGGTATGTATCTACATGTATCTGGGTACTTATACGATTTTTTGTAGACCTCTAGTGAAGGTTACTGTAGTACTATTCAAATTAAATCATTTATTGAAGAAACTGGGGGTATAACTACTATAACTGTGGTTTCCGTGGAAGCGGCGGTGCGGCGGCGGTGCAGACGGCGGTAGGGTACGTATTTACATGTATCTGGATACTTCTACGATTTTTTGTAGACCTCTAGTGAAGGTTACTGCAGTAGTACACAAATTAAATCATTTATTGAAGAAACTGAGTGTATAACTACTATAACTGTGGTTTCCGTAGAAGCGGCGGTGCGGCGGCGGTGCAGACGGCGGTAGGGTATGTATTTACATATATCTGGGTACTTATACGATTTTCTGCGGGCCTCTGGTGAAGGCTACTGTGGTACTATTCAAATTGAATCATTTATTGAAGAAACTGGGGGTATAATTACTATAACTGTGGTTTCCATGGAAGCGGCGGTGCGGCGGCGGTGCAGACGGCGGTAGGGTATGTATCTACATGTATCTGCGTATTTACATGATTTTCTATAGGCCTCTAGTGAAGGTTATTAAAATTTAATCATTCATCAAAGAAACTTTGTGTTTAACCAGTGTCTCCATGGAAGTTTCAATTTCTGTGAGACCATTGGCTCGGAGTTGCTCTCGGCGCCGATGGAATATGCATCCCCATGCAGCGGAGTGCCCATGTTACTTTTCTGATGCCTTTAGACAATATTCCAATGGAGTTATTCAGGTTAATTGAATGATCTCCTAAAATTGGTGTATAACCACTTGGACTTTGGTTTTGATTGTCCATCGGCTCAGAGTAGACTTTGGTGCCGATGTAGGATGTATCTCCACATACTGCAGTACCTATATTATTATGTTTTAAGCCTCCGGCCCATGTTCAAATGGTATCATTGAAGTTATCTGAATTATCTCAAAAAGTAAGTATAACCATTCAGACTTCAGTTTCCATTGACTCATCAGCTCGGAGGGGCCCTTTTCCTTATTCAGCTGATAATATGTCATTTGAAGAATAAATTTAAATCCCTATAGAGTTGTAAATAAATGGGGAAAATCAAAGTCTCCAAGATGATGTAGTGAAATTGAATAATACCACACAGTTAGTATTGTAAGACATTTAGTTGGAAGATTCAGACAATAAATGAGACAACATATATACCATACACATTCAAGGTCACATCTTAGTCTAATCAAATATTGCTGTTATAGATCAATAAACAGCAATATTTGATCAGACTAAGATGTGACCGTAGATGTGTATGGTATATATGTTGTCTCATTTATTGTCTGAATCTTCCAACTAAATGTCTTAAAATACTAACTGTGCAGCATTTTTCAATGCAGCTGCACTCTGGGTTTTAGATTCATTCATTCAATGTGAATAATCACATTGTAACATTAGCTAGAGGCCTCATAAAAATTGGTTGGGTAGTCCAATGCATGGGGATGCATAGTACATCGGCGCCGAGGTCTACTCCGAGCCGATAGCCTGACAGAAATTGAAATCCAAGCGGCTGTACTCTGAGTTTGTAAAATCATCAATTCAAAGTGAATAATCACATTGTAACATTAGCTAGAGGCCTCATAAAAATTGTGTAAGTACTCCGATGCATGGAGATGCATAGTTCGTCGGCGCCGAGGCCTACTCCGAGCCCTTTGTCCTGTGGAAACGGAAATCCGAGCTATTATACCATAAGTTCTTGAAATTATTCAAATAATCTCAATAACAGCATTGGAAAATTGTGTGGGGTGTTCAGAAAAGTCAAGTAGGTACTCTGGTACATAGGGATGCTTAGTCCGTCGGCGCCGAGGCCTACGCCGAGCCCTTTACCCTGTGGAAACTAAAATTCGAGTTATTATACTGTAAGTTCTTGATATCATTCAAAATAATCTCAACAACAGCATTAGAAAATTGTGTGGGGGGTTCATAAAAATCAAGTAGGTACTCTGGTACATGAGGATACATGGTCCGTCGGCGCCGAGGCCTACGCCAAGCCCTTTGCCCTGTGTAAACTGAAGTCCAAGCTATTATACTGCAAGTGCTTGAAATCATTCAAATAATCTTAGAACATTGTATGGGGTCTTCATAAAAATCAAGTAGGTACTCTGGTACACAGAGATGCATAGTCCGTCGGCGCCGAGGCCTATGCCGAGCCCTTTGCCCTGTGGAAACTGAAAATCCAAGCCATTATACTGCAAGTGCTTGAAATTATTCAAATAATCCCAATAACAGCATTAGAAAATTGTGTGGGGGCTTCATAAAATTCAAGTAGGTGCTCATATGCATGGGAATGTATAGTCCGTCGGCGCCGAGGCCTACGCCGAGCCTTTTGCCCTGTGGAAACTGACAATCCGAGCTATTATACTGAAAGTGCTTGAAATCATTCAAATAACCTTGTAACATTGTATGGGGGCTTCATAAAATTTAAGTAGGTGCTCATATGCATGGGAATGCATAGTCCGTCGGCGCCGAGGCCTACGCCGAGCCTTTTACCCTGTGGAAACTGAAAATCCGAGCTATTATACTGAAAGTGCTTGAAATCATTCAAATAACCTTGTAACATTGTGTGGGGGCTTCATAAAAATCAAGTAGGTACTCTGGTACATGGGGATGCATAGTCTGTCGGCGCCGAAGCTTTCTCCGAGCCGATAGTCTGACAAGAATTGAAATACGAGCAGCTGTATTCCGAGTTTTTGAAATCATCCATTCAATGTGAATAATCACATTGTAACATTAGCTAGAGGCCTCATAAAAATTGGTTAGGTACTCCGATACATGGGGATGCATAGTCCATTGGCGCCGAGGCCGACACCGAGCCCTTTGCCCTGTGGAAACTGATATCTGAGTTATTATACTGCAAGTT
>KN833028.1:22639-32888 GCA_000827315.1 Piloderma croceum F 1598 | reverse complement strand
TATGCTTCCAAAAATGGTAATGCTGTGACCAATTGCTGAACCAAAGGCAAACCAAGGCAACACCAAGCAGTTCCTGCAAGGTAAGTACATGACCAAAATTTATCTTTTAGGTATAGCATGTTCCACCACAAACCAAAACTTACAACTTACAATTTACAAGTTGCAAAGTTGTGAGTAAAAGTTTGATTTGTCACAAAAGTAATGACTAAAACATCTATTATTGCACAAACTAACAAAAATGGCATAAACTAAGATTTTCAGTGAAAAATGCTTTCATACACTTGGCCTCTATATTTTTTACACAGTACACCTAAAATAAATTCTGATGGAGCATTTTTGGTCCTTGGGCTGAAATCAGGCAGCAGGAGGGAATATGGTTTGGTAATGTGGGATGCCACATTGCTTGTTTTAATAATAATAATAACTCTCTTCAGGCACCTGTTAAAATTTGAATTTATGATGGAATGTTTCAAAGCAAAATTAAAGGACTCGTATTTGCCGTGCGAAGCATCGGCCCTCTTTCTGCAAGTGATTTCAGAGTTCCTCCAGCTTCGAATCTCTTTCTATTACTTTCGATCACATTCTTCCTGCTCCCGAGCAACTTCATGCTGTATTTACAGTAATGCAGCGAAGTAGTTTCCGCAACACACTGACTACATTTTCACTATTGGACGACGTGGAGTTTGATGAGGATTTGCCCCCTGTTCATTCCCTGGATGCTAGTGCTGCCGTAGTCCAGTTCCGTCTGGTTTTTACCCAGTATTTCTTGAACCTCGAACCTGACCATGGTTCAGGTTCGACTACTTGGCCGAACGTTGGACCCGACCACCCCGAACGGTTCAACATGGTCTGGTTCTGGTTCTGAACAGGTTCGAACTGTCGAACCGTGCAAATTTATTTATTTAATTCTTATCCCTAAAATCGCACTAATTTATTCTCCATAGTGTTCCGTGGACTCTTCAGAAGTATTCACGGTGCATATCTACACTCGATTTGCAGGCTGGGTTATCTGCTGATAGTTATCACCAGATATGTTGGCCCGCCATGTGCTTGTAGGCTAGACAACTTTTCGAAGGCTCAATAACTACCGACGCAACAACAACAAGTTGAGTTTCTTCGCAACGGCTTTCCCTGCTAGCATGTCTTTGCGGCAGGCACATCAGCAAGGTTCTTTGCCTCGGGGTCAATGGTACGGCCTATACCAAACGACTCGTGTTACGGAGCCGTTATCATCATCTTTTCTCAACTGTGGTCCGCTTGCAGTTTTTCAAAGGAAATATAGTCGACGACGTGCCACGCGTCATGACAGCCGGTAAGCAAATGAACTATCTAGTCATTTAACGTTCAACCTATAAGAGTTTGATATTCATTTATCAGAGAAGGCTGCTTAAGCGCTTCAAATCAAGCACTTCAGCAAATCACGCACCGTCGAGACCTTTCTCAGTGTCATTACACATTGCACATCGCCAAACAGAATTCAGAATTCCTATTAATCGGTAGAGTAAACTCAATTTTCTCACCTATGACTCTGTTGGGTTCAGTGGCATTCAAACCAGTCCGAACGTGTTCGCAAAAAATCTCAGCTGCTTGAACCTTGGACTGGACTATAGGTCCAGTTCCTCCTAGCGGCTGAACCTGTGACCGAACTTCGGTCAAGTTCATATGGGTTCAGGTTTGAACCTAAGTTCGGGACCGGACGGCGGCAGCACTACTGGATGCACACACACTTTCACCTCTCTTGCAGTGCCGAAACTTGGAGCGTGTAAAAATAAATATTTCGTATGAGCATGCCACAATCGACAATCCCCTCTTGAAGGAAATCGCATCAGCGTGGCCATGTCTGCGCGATATCTCTCTGCATCCACGCTATAATGCTCGCCTCTGGCATTCCAAGGCCAATCTCCGGGGTCTAAGCTACCTTGCCTGGCACTGCCATTCATTACAGTCAGTCAGCCTCCAATGCGACATTTCACTTCCTGCGACCGTGATTTATCCGGACAAAGGAATCCGCTGCAAGTCACTGACCACATTAGACGTTTCTTGCTCTCATGTCTCCGATCCTCTTGCAGTCGTCATTTTCCTTGCCGATGTATTTCCCAATTTGAAACTATGCCATGATTATTTTATTAGAACGAGGACTCCGGGTCCTAGGACAATATGGGAGGATTTCGATCTTAGTGACGACGATAAAAGTCCGGAGTACATAGAGATGGCTGCGCGCTGGAAGAATGTTGTTCAGATGCTTGAAGCGAGGAGGCAGGAGTTGTCGCAATCTCTGACGAACCCCAATGTGGGCATCTCATCTACAATTAAAACAACCATTCATGAAATTTTGAATGTGATCAGTAAATCACCATGACCAGTGCCATTGTGCCATGTCATCATCATTGCGTGTAGAGATAGAGGCCCAGAGGATCGTAGAAGGGATGTGGGGCATGGTTTGGTTGTTGCGGCTGGGGTTGGTGTTGAGGTGATTAATCAATACTACTGTAGTGGCCGATGTGAGGTGTGAGTTCGGTATCATATGAAATTCAAGAGTAACAAATCATCCATCAACACTACACTTTACTGTAGACAAGCAAATTAATGTTCACAAAGTGAAAATGTTTCTGACGCGAAAGTCTGATCGCGCCTGTGAACAAATACCTTCCTTTCCTCCATCAGCTCTAGCCTCAGCTCCTTCGCCTCCTCAATGCCGATTGGAAACTCCACAACATTATGTATGATCTCATTCTGTATCTCTGCGGGGACTGTGCCAAGCAACCCTTGTTCCTTTATTTCCTGCACCCACCACTCCTGCTGCTGGCACGGTACATTTGCCGACGATATAATCCTGATGTGTGGGTCCATGAGAAACAGCGCCAAGATTTTCCTGTGACCAAGTTTTGTCAGGTCGATAAGCCGGAATGGAAGTACACGGTGCTGGAAGACGTTGGGAAATGTAAGGAGGCGGCCTTCCTTGGTGGCGACGTCACCCACATATTGCACATTTGGGCCGTTCTGCTCGCATCCAAAGACTTTTGGGAGCCAATTGTGGTGGTCCTGATCATAGCCGATGTCCATGGTATGGGATGATGATTGTTGACGGAAAGAGAGACAGCTTTCGGTTATATTGACACTATCATAGTAGTAAAGTGCGGTGGCGCAAATGTGTTCGTTCTGTGACAAGAATACACCTCAGCTATCACTGGGTGCACAACGAATGAATACGGACCAGCTGGCCCTCAACGTGCCATGTTCCCCCTGCGTAGTTCAGCTTCTCCGGAGTCAGATGAAGATTCGCAAGTTTCACGATAATTTGCAGCCCCCTTTCCGAGAATTCCTTTTTCAGATCCACTCTTTTGTCTTTGTTGATTTCTTCGCCATCCTCGTTCAAATCCCACCTCGGAAATGCAAACTTCTCCGGCTCAGGCCTTACGACCTGTCGCATATCCCTTGCCCAGTCATCCTTCCGCTCAAGATAGTCATCCTCTGTTTCGTTCGGGAGTTGCTGTAGTTGATCCTCCTCAGGCCAGTTCTCCGGGTCAGGGTCGTATATACAGCCACCGTAGTTGATGCGTGGGGAGTTGTAGGCAAGGAATTTGAGAGGTGTGAGTGTTTGGTTCCAGAGTGGAATAGCTACCTCTATGACTCGCTCGATCACTTCATAGAGCGATTTGTGTACTTTGGGGTGAAGGTTGTTGATGTAAGAAATTATTCTGCGTTTAGGAATTAACTTGATTCTGGGTATGGCGAACATAAAATGCTTACTTGACTCTATCTCCTTCGAAGACGACTTCACATGGAAGCCACTGGTATTTGCGACTGTATGGATCTTGCAAGTTATTCTGGAATATAACACGACCCCATAAATTGGGCCTATACTGTAGAGCCTCCTCGCTTGGCGGAACTCCCAATGTCACACCGTCCCCACACCTTCTCACACAATCGTCTAGACCCACTAGAGTATCCTTCAAAATCTTCATCCACCCATAAATCACCGGGAACAGCGAAGGGTGGACGAGGTCCAGAACGGTATTACCCGACCCAGGGTGCCAGTCACGGTAAACCTCAGGGACATCCTCGAGAGGTGCTACAGCCACTTTGAGATCGTTTCGAAGGGAGGGCGGAATGACTGTATCTGACTTGACGATGTCGCTGTCGTATGCTGTGATTATTCCAGTTTTTTGGAATTTCTTAGCTTTGTACTGCAGTTCATCGATGCACCATTCAACCATGCTTTCGGTCATGTCAATATCGGGAACTGAGATAGCTTCGGTTTTCCACCTTGCAATTATTGTTTGATCGAAGATCTGTGTGAATCAGCACTGCCATATTGCTTCCAAGCACAGTTCAGACTTCTCTCACCTTAGTATTCCAATCTGGCTTATCAGTCAGCTGATTCATTAGCCGCATCATCGTGAACTCGCGCAGCGGGGTCAACCGCATCCTTTACAATCAATCAGACCCAGCCTTGTTCGCTACTTCATGACCTAGAACTGACTGAGTGGCATCGGAATCCAGCGCATTTGGATAGAGCGGGCCGCAGTCCCCCTGCGCTGGATAAACAAAGCCTTTACGTGCCTTTTTATTGAAGCTGTCGTATGAGGTATACTCAAGATGTGGTTTGAAGTTGAGGGAGAGGCCGAAGCCTGGGAGTTGGTATCGGGTGAGCTTCGGAGGACGCAAAGTCTCTGTGGCAGTGTCCGACATTTAAGCTACAATATGTCGCGAATTATGAGTCCGTAATAATCCGAGTGTGATAAATTTTCTACTTACCTGAGACTAAGGATCGACAACCCTAATAATATTAAACCTTGGATCTAGGCCTGGTACGTTGGGTGGTTAGGTTGTGGTATAGTTGATGTACTTAGTGGCAGGGCGGAGAGTGTGTGGCTGGAGACATGTACTAATACGGTATCCAGTTATGGATTATTAACAGGCATCTAGTCCGTTGGTGCCTGCCCTAGCGTAGGTCAAGCACAACCCAAGCGCAGAATTCGATCAGAATCAATGTTGTTGGCTCTTGAAGCTCCTGTTAAAATACGTCCAGGTGGGTTCGAATCCTGTCCACCGATCAAGTGCTAATATCGGAAAAAGCCCTTACTGGAAGGCGTCGGACTGAAATCATTACCAGTGACTATGGAGGATGCTGAGAATTAAGGTGTATGCTCTTGGTAAGAGATAGTCACCATTGAATTGACCATGTAAAGATGTTGAATAGAGCCAAATACAAGTAGGTAGCACGAAAAAAAAGGTAGCTGCGCAATGAAGATGACAAGTCAGATTCATTTACATAGCTACACGACGAACAGAAACGCGCACAATTGTCATTTGTAATCCCCTTCCACTTGTCGATGAATTTAGTCTCCCCTGTGTCCGCAGGATTTCTCTCTTGCTCTTCCTCTATTTCTCTGTGTCGATATGGTCCCCTCCTGGGAGTTTTAGTGTCAGTATCATCATGACTGCTAACCCTCGGCCAAGCGCGGATGGTGACATTTATAATTGTATTCGCAGTTGCGTGACCGTTCGTGTTCCTATCTTTATCCCAAGATTCACCTCTGGTCCTATGTAAGTTCCATCGTTTAGGTCAATCAACGAATAGTGCCAAGACCATGTACAACGTTCTGCGTATGTGCTGTAGTTGAGTGTGAGCAATAAGCAGAGCCAAAGAGAGAGCCAATTGTGCAGATGGATGTGTAAACCAGGGCAGACTACACCACGGATATAAGCTGGGGGTCGATAGGGCCATGTCGAACTGCGTTCAATGCGCGGCTTGGAGAGTTCAAAATCCAGACGAAACAAACGGTTGGGCAGTGAGGAATCAAGCGAGAGCCAGGATGAAGGATAGCCCATAATTCACAGTCTGGTGTATTTCATAATAAATTCTCGTATTCGCTGCTTTATGTAACACAACATTCAACCCTCCACTGGCACGGAATGCTGAGGTGATGTTGATCGGTTCATTTGATGGCCATAACTTTCCAGATAGATGTTTACAGGGTTTTGCATAATAACGTGCAGGTTTGCGTTTTCAAAAATGTTGTATGCCCGTGTTTACATGTGGCTGAATGTGACCGAGTGTCATCGTCTTGCAACTCCAGGTGGCCTTTTAGATGCTTTCCTTGATATCATACACGTAGTTATATCACAATAAAACCTTTCAATCCACCCGGGGCTTGTTGGCACCTTTGGCTTGGTCCCGTCAACTTGTAAAACTCTTGCTACTCAATATATCCGAGGCTACTGTCTCACCACTTCATGCGTATTGAACATTGAATGTTGAGAGAGCCCAAACCAGCTGACAGGTGTGTGCAGGGGAAGACTGACATATCACGACTCTCCCAGAATCAGACAAGGGTCCAGTATACTTCAGTGACTTTGACGAGATGGCAGATGACACTTCACGATGATCGATGCATATGACACCATCTCGCGTATCTCGCTACCGCTTCTCATTGAGGTTCAATGACTGGAAAAAGATTAGTCATCAAGGAAACCAAAAGTCTTCTCGTTCTGATGCGGGTATGCAGTCCCGAGTGCAAGAACTGGATAGTGGACAGCCGAAGTGATCGTGGTACTCCGATGCGGTATAGGGCCTCTTAGCCCAGTTTGAAAGGCCCAGAATGTTCCCAATATGTTTGTGTTGCCAGGACGTGATGGATTATTAAAGATGGGAGTCGTAGTTGGCCATCGTTGGAGCATTGTCGACTGACGGTACATACACAGCAGAGACGTGACAAGTGTCACATGACAGCACAACCAAACACAAGTTTCAAAACGCGAACCTGCACGTTATTATGCAAAGCCCTGTAATGGACTGTGGCACGCAGGTGAGAGCTTGTGCGTCCTTTCGGTAAATTCAGACATTTACATAGGGATTTCAGGAAATTGTAATCCTTCCACCGACTATCATCGTCGACTCGCAACAACCTGGAATTAGGGCTAAGCACATGGACGCATCATGAGTCCCCCATCCTCACGATGCAACTCAATCCGGTCCAGTATATATTGTCCAGCATATAAATATCTTTGTGAGGCTTGTTGATGTACGTTCCCTTTGGACTTCCTCCATCCTTTCTCCCATGATAGCATCTAACATCCACCTGCCTTTTCTAACAACTTAGATCCCAATCTTCGAACGCACCCTACTTAATCTTTCATTCATGTTGGATAGGTTTTCGTTCGTGGGGAGCATGTTTCTTGGTGTTGGAGATGAGGGATCATGTAATTATGTAAATTCTCTTCTTTCCTTCCTCCCTTCCTTTCCATACCCCATAACCGTAAATACACATACTGACGAACTTTGCAGCTTATATCAGCAGCCATCCGACTGCGTACTCCTCCTTTCAGTTCGTGAGAGGCGATAGCGTGTGTTGGTGGGAAGTCAGTCACGGTGGTACCTAATGTTGGGTAGGTATATGTTTCGTTCCCTTCTTACAAGCCTATATGATCGCTCAACATAACCACCCTTTTCCCACTCCCACAGAGGACAAAATAGACCAATTCGAAGACTCGAATCCGTCTGGCTCGACATGTTTCCCTTCAAGCAATCTCAATGTGCCGACAAGCTGCCGCGATGTACACCGGGCGCTTATGGAGAGTGAGACGACGGAGATTGTTGGAGGGTTGGATTAGGGGATGGGGTGCGGGTGGTATGGGGAGCTTTGTAATGCGAAGCACAGTATGGTTTTTTTTTTGACTGCTGTTACTTCTTGGGGTAGTAGGTGAGTCACTCTTTCTTTCTTTTATTCTATTTTCGTTTTGACGAGTGCTAATGATGTTTGTTGGTTTCGTTTGCAAGAATGGTTCAGAGTTACGAGCACCAACGCTCTCGTTGATGTTGTTCGGTTTGTCACTGAACGTGTACTCGAATATTACAACCACAAGCGAGGAAGGTACACCCCGTATTACAGGTTGATACTATTTGGTTCTTCCGAGTCTAGGTAAGCAACCGCCCTCCTCCACCTCCCACCCTCTTCATCCGTTGTCTGCGTGCCAATTCATGAGTTGATTCGGGATATTTGTAGTCATACATCCCACCCCTGCTCGGTCAACATATCCGTTCAGGTGAGTTCATTACGCCTTTCCCTTTGGCAACTCTCTGTTGACTGGGTATGAATATATTCCATACCTTTCCGAAATTCATGCGTAAATGCTCGAACTGCACAACTTTTACGTTCCTACGGACTATCGCAGTCTGCTGCGATTTCTCTTGCAACCCACGATCTGGCAACAGAGGGGTGGCGTTCCTCGCTCGAGATACCATTCAATGGCGATTATCTTGTCATACAATCAACGATGCATGGGGAACAAGGCGGTTATGCAAGAATAATATTCCGATGTGAGTATTTCGTTCGTTACTGACTGCGACAAGGTTCTGATTGACGTGATCCAGTGTGGACCTGAAACCATGTTTCCAGGCAATCGCTTATGTGCTTGCAGGTGAACGGGGCTAACCCATATGTTTACCTTTTTGCATATTTCTTGTTATTTGTTAGGCGATCAAACTTGACAGTTTCACTTTGGACTATCCATCGGTGGCGTTGAGGAAATACAATCCCGGCAGACTTTGCTTTTGAATCTATCTGCGTGGTCCAGTATTGATGGGGAGCTGTAGATTATTATCCCAAATCCTCAACAATTTCATTGTAGGTAATCACCCGAAGTGTCGCTCGAAGATCACAGGGTTGTCGCGTTGGGTTTGACTCGGATGTTAACATAGAGCGTTATCATGATGCAGGAACCAAATGTATTGACTTGGTACAATTCTTATATTCGTCTCGTGGATGTTCGTGTGCTCATTTATAATTTTGTTTTCATCAAATACTAGGCAGAAAATATTCACCGCATTGCTCAACTATTCTAGGAACATAAGTATGCGTGCGATCCTTATAACGAGTTGGCCGGACTTAACGTACGTAGGATATCCCAAGCGCAGGAACTATTCTGACTGTCGCAGTCGGAGCTAAGGGTAAGAGCTTGCTTGGTGCTGTGATTCCAAGGTCACTAGGCCGTTCCTGCTGGGACAGATGATCGGTGTATCTATCGGTCTCGAATGGCCAATATTTTGTCCACAGGACTAAAAGCCTTCCTTGCCATCTGCATACCGTAAGGGATAGTGAAGTAAATTTTCACGCTTAGACCGATATAAACAGCACCTTTGTTTGGCTTCAAACTGTATTCGCAGAATGGTACTGCGAAAAGGCTGAGGAATCTGCTAGGCAAAGGCATACTTCACAGACTTGCAACCGATGGGCTTCAAGGGGGTGTTCCATCTGGAAGAAGTCATCGCCTGGGACGATAGAACTGTATAATAATCTCATGTCGGTATCAACATTTCCTGCAGATCCTCTGGAAATAAGTACCTGTGAAGCAGTCTGTGAACCATAAGAATTCTAATTAGTGAAGTGTTCTTAATTAAAAGACGTGGTGATTATTCGGGAAATTATGCCACTCAAGCGGCAACTGCCGCGATAACCCCGAAAGCTGATGGAGAACCCGCTCAAGCGCCGATGATCTGCACTTGTCGTCCGACGGTCAACAAATCCGGCAATATCCTTGCAAGTTCGACCTCTGAATGAATGCCAAACTGAACACAATCAAATCCAAACTGTGAATCACCAGTGATCCAGTGGTCAATGCGTTGGAATATACATGGCTGGCTCTCAAACTGGCTTTGACCGTCCTTGAGAAGACCTTGGATGGTGTTCCAATTCCTGGCCTGAAAGGCGCGATTGGTGGTTTTCTTGAGATTGCAAAGACCGTGGAGGTGAGTGCAAGAACAACTGATTGGGCAATGTCCCATCGTGATTGCTTGCGACTCTCTAGGCATCGATCCAGAACTCGGAGGATATCCTCGATCTCCAGGAGCATATCATGAAGCTCACTCGCATTTTTCAACGATGGTCTGGAGCATGCGAGCTCCCTGCGGAGCTCAAACCCCGCATAGCAACTTTCGTGGAGTGGGTGCATATCCTTCCATCTCACACATAGATTTACCGTTGTCATTGACAGACCATTCAATCTCCGACAAGATATTCTGGTGCTTAATCATCCACCTATGCTGCCGTGTGCCGGAAAGTGTGGGATCAAGGCGATGACGGATATATGTCTGAGCATTTGCAACGCCAAAATTTTCGGGTCCAGGATCGCTCTGTGTAATCATAGGGACGCCTTTGGATAAATGTAATGGTTAGTATATGGGTGTTGATTCACTTAACATCAAACTTTACTGCCTTCTCTGCGAGCACGGTCAATAAAATATTTA